>JAPDSC010106792.1:0-10984 GCA_026290005.1 Latrodectus geometricus
TTTTTTTTAACACCAGTGTTGAACCAAGAGAAATAAGAAATAACAGACAAAAATATTTTGGCTGCCAATTTTTCAATTAAAAACATTATGCATTATGATCTACAAGTTTTTGAAGCTAGTATTACTGTCCACGCTATCAAATAATCCGTGCAGTTTATCAACAAGACAATGTTCGATGACATATTTCGTGACTTCGCAACAGTGACTCAGGATTAAATTATAATATCATTCCACACACTGCTATGTTCAGATAATATTCCAACAAACCACGTGTAGGTCATGTTGCAAAGGTAATTTTAATTGCATAGAAAAACAGCAAAAACTGTTGATCTGTTCTAACTTTTGCAACAGAATTTACAAAATGAAGGACAAAGGTAACTTGGACTTTATCTTTTATATAACTCAATCAACGTCAAATTTTGAACTTCACAAAATATAGCTAAGTACCAGGAAAAATATGTTATGATGTCTTATATGAAATGAAATTTAAACTAATCTTCTTTTATCGTATAAGTTATAAAATGTTTTGTTCTAAATTTGTAATCACCCATGATTTATGGTAACATTGTGTTCTTCAGAGTGATAGGTTCCGATTTGAACATAACTGCTACTGAACAATAGAAAACGACTGTTGAATAGCGCCATCTTTCCGATTTCTTCATGCACATGTAGAATTTTCCGAGGATATTTTCTTCCAATTCATGAGTACACAGCCGATTTTTCAACACTTGAATACCACTTTCATTTTTAGACAGTGTTAATTTTATTATGCAATGTATTAGTTAAGTTTTGTTAAGATGCTTTATAACAGCTTTCGGCTTTTAAGCTATGGAGCATTGAACAATGTAAACGCAATGCTAAATCCAAGTTTTATAGAGATTGAACAATTTTTCTTGTTGAACTTTGTTGAAAATAACATCTAGTTAATATCCTGAAATCACTACCAGCATTACATTGTAGAAGTGTTCATTTTGAATACAATGCTAGATTACAATCATTTGGTTTTTAGGTGCATATCTATTTTAGCACTCTTCTTATTACATTTCTTACTGACAGAATATTTAGGTACTTTGGGACTATCCCGTTGATAATTTTCACAAAATCCAATACTAACGCCAAACACTACACTATCTCCAAAAGGTATCTTCTGTGAATTGATGAATTAGAAGCAGCTGGATTCTAACACTTTAAAGTGAAACATCGAAGTAATTTTGTGTATTCTGAAACTGGTGCACATACACAAAATATAGAACGATTGTGAGGTTTGGCAAAATGGCGAAACAAAAAACACAGCAGTATTAAATCGAATTTATGAGGCGGTGATAGCTCAAGGATAATGATTCGTTAATTTGCGCTTTAAAAGCTATCTAGGATTTTTGGCCGCGGAAATGATTTATATAACGATATATATAGTTATTACTATTTATTTATTATTTGATAAATTTTTGTGTTTACAATGTTTGTTTTAAATTTTTTTAATGGAAAATCTACCACAAAAAGAATTTGGCGAGCGTTGGCAGGTTGATGGAGAAATCCCAAAATACCAATACTTATGATTTATAGTTTAATATATATAAGGTGTAATATATATACTTTGACTATAATATTAGGCTTCAAAGGAAACGTACTTCATTAATACTCAGTTTTGCATATATGTATACACGAGATATGCTTAGAATTATAAAAAAATTAATAAAAAATGTTATGTTCTCTATTTTGCTTTTTCCTGGAAAAAATTATACTTTTAAGGAAGAAAGGAATAATGCGTTATGCATAGACAGTTTGATCAATTTCAGAACAAGATTATAAACATTATATTCAGAAATCTAAAAATACACGTAGCTGGGTCATTTATTTTTAAAGAAGTCCTGAGAATTTGCATTCTCCTACAAACAAAAGAAAACGCAGATTACAGCAGACAAAGAAACGATTGTTAAAATATTCCTATTCCTTTCCAGTATTTCTTGCTGTAACAACGAAAGCATCATTTGTTACATTTTTAGTTGCTAATATACTTACTAATTCTAAGAAAAAGTAAACATTTCCGCATAAAATTTGCAAATTTCCAATGTCTTAAATATTCATGACCTGGTGGAAATTTTGCGAAATGTAATTAATGGAATTTAAACAGCAAGATAAAGAAACGGTGACGAAATTTGACTCGCCAAATCCATTACATGTAGACTGTCGAAAATATTCCTGGAGATGAGTTCACATTTAATATTAAAGTTAATAAATACTTGGCTTCTTGGCTTCTAGTATATAGTTACAATTTTTGTTAATTTCTATAAATTGAATACATCCTTTGATATACAGCACAACTCATCTAACGTTTAAATTTTGAGACTGTATTTGTAGTTTAAATAATTAATTTAAAATTATAATCGTAACGTTTGAACATTATGGAGGAAATTGTGTTAATACTTAATTTTATAAATTTCCCGAATGTTCTTAGCTACATATCTCTCTTAATAAATCTTAAATGATCAATAAGCAGTACGCTACTCTATCGAGAAAAAAGTTTGCTTTTTAAAAACATAAAATAAATAGTTTACCTAGAACTCGATAATTAATTATTACAGGAATCATTTATTAAATTCAATATTTTTATACGATGCCATGTTTCTCAAATATCAAATCTTACAGAGTTGGTTTGGTTTCTTTGTCACTGAATGGTCATTTTTTGCACACGAGGGCAAAGTATACTGGCAAATTCTTACAGATGCAATATGTCTTGCATATTTACTAAAAAATCAACAGTTAGTTATAGCAATTATTCTAATATAATGGAAAACACTTGTTGTTGTTGTTGTTAACGACCCTTGGCGACGCCAAGCCCGCCCGTCACAGAGACTAGGCGAATGAAGTCAGACAGAGCGTTTTCCGTTTTTTTTAATAGAGCATCCCCATTCGAATGTGGAAGTACGACTTTTTACTCATAGATGGCAGCACCACCTGAATCTTCCCATTTAGAGATTTAAACCAGTGAAGAATCAAAGGCCTGGCTTCAATCACCCCCAGAGGTATTAATTTGTAATGGGAGCATGGAGGACATTGCGACCCGACGGATTTAACGTGCCCCAGTCACCATTAGCAAACACGACGGATCTTCGGCTAAGCGGGGATTCGAGTTCACCACCTTTTGGTAACGAGAACGACGCCCTAACCAACCAGGCCACCACAGCCTTATGATCATGAGTACTAAAACTTACTCACTTATGGATTTTTAGATGAAATTAATTCGAAGTTCTTATATTTTCCCATGCTAAAACTATTCAAAATATAAAATTACATTTACACATTTGTTTTAGTACAGTTTACGTTTTAATAATTAAAATTACCTAGTGAAAACGTATTGCATAATTATTCCAGACTAAAATTGTCTATGTCTGCGAATAAACGGACTTCTGTTTCTTGTTATTTGAACACAAGTCAGTGAATTTAAAATTTAGATTATTCGTCAAGCAAGTATTTTGGAAAACATACTACCACTATTTATACAAACTGAAGTATTCTCATTCATTTTCTAGGGTATGGTAGCAATTCATGTTACCACATGCAAGGGTATATAAAAGCAAATATGTGCAAATACACAGCTGGAAATGAAATAAGCCCAACAGCCCATCTTTCCACCACAAACGAAAAGGGAAACTTCTTGTTTGAACAATTCAAAAAAAGAGATTCGAAAGAAAATATCACGATTTCAACGAAGTACTTCTTCATTTGCATGTCTTTTCCAATTCAGTCATTTTCCTACCTCAGTTGAGGACCTGAAGTCATCTGTGCGCGAGACAGGTGTGCCATGACTTATCTTAAGTGGGAAAGTAAAATGGTAGAAAGTACAGAAGAAAAAAAAAAAACTTTTCAAAGAACTCTTTACCATTAGGTGTAAAGGAAGGGGAAATGAAAGTTTGGGCTATTTTATTATATTTTTTCAACGGAAACGTTTTCGCTGTTTTTTTTATTGTTTGTTTTTTTCGCAAATGGTTGGAAATAAAGAAAACTTCAATCGATCGCAGTAAATATCTTGCATCGAAGATCTTAATGCTTCTGAAAGAAAAGAAATCCCTACATGTCTTATCAGAAGTTTCTTTATCTAAATATCGATTCTTCAGAGAGCGGGGGATGCGCTTAACTGTAACTGTAACAAAGAAAGGATATTTCTTTGGTGTTAGATAAACAGAGACCAACGTTTCATTATTTTTCTTTTCAACACAGTTTTCCATTGATATTATTCATTTAGTTTAACGTATTTTTTTTTCGTAATGAAAGGATGAAACGCAACGTAAGATAAACTTTATACAGCAAGCAAATTCTAAAAAATAAATTTATTTGTTAGTGAAGTGAAAACAACTCCGATAGTTTGCGTTTTATAAAATGAATTCACCACAAATTAAAATATAAAATTTTCAAAAACTTACATTATTTAGAGTATTGATATTTTAATAAATTTCATTTTTATAAAATTAAACTTAACCCATTTTGCAACGGTCAAAAGGAATATCTGTAAAATTTTTGAAAAATTCTAAATAGAACACAAAAACAATGTTTTTTTTTATTTTGACAACATGATGAATGAGAATTATCCAAAAGAAACGAAATTCGCATTTCTGAAAACAATTATCACGGTCTTATGAATCAATTTATAAGGAGTTATTCTTTTTTAAGAGGAGTAATTCTTTTATTCAGTATAGAATTAGATTATACTTACGGTGGTCTTTAGGTAAGCCTAGTATCATGAATAGAAAGAATTCTAACTATTTTTAACTCATACATAAAATGCAGAAACTATTGTTCACATTAAAGGGAATTTCAATGGAAATTATATCATTAGCCGCAAAAATTAAAAATTGAAAAGATTCAGCATTTTGATTTAACCGTTTCTTATATGTACATACATAGCGTTGTAGACGAGATCCAGACTGTACTCTAAGTTTAACGGGTATGGAATATTTGTCCATCAACAAGACCCTGTAATTTTAGACCACGGTCTGGTGACGAGATCACACTTGAGTCTGCACTCTCCCCTATACACCAACGGAAGGACTTTGGACATCTCAGATTTACGTATACATGTCCCCTTCCCACGGATTATATTTCTTATAAGAAAACGTGTACATTCTTTTAATTCTTTTTTAAGTGTGTGGGAATTCCAGAATTATATTCCTATTTTATTTTGAATTTACAAGGTAGAAGGTGTTTAGTTCGAAAGACTCTGTATTATGTAACTCAAACGAATTCCCAATAGCTAATATTAGAATGATGTCAATATTGAGGCAAATGAAGGAAAGAAAAATGTGTTTTTTATTATTATATTGCTCTTATAGTTTTGTCTTTAATAATAATAGACAAATGAGAGACTAGATGTTAGGCTTACTAGTCCTCTAGAGTCTACAGAATTTTTAAACCTCTTGATTCACGATGATTTAAATATTTCAAGAATGATCAAAGATCATTTCTGCTGTAAATTACTTGAAAGGATTAACTATATACTATGAAAGGTAAATTTACTTTTGACAACTGCATCAAGCTACTCAAAGAATTCAACAATTAAGAAAATTGTCAGGATGTCCACATTAAATCAATTAAATGTATCATACTGAATCGATAATAATAATAATTCTAACATAGCTTTCATTATCACCTAAAAAGCGCTAAAATGTCAAATTAACAAAACTTTTCATTGATAATTAAAAACATCTTAGATGCATAGTTCAATCGTTTAAACAATTGCTTATATAATAAAGAGATAATAATTGGTTGGACTGCTAAATAGAATTTCCTATTGCATTCACATTATACCCTGATTCTTTTCCTTCATTTATTTTCTTCACTTTTAATTATCTCAGGTTTTTCACCTATCAACATTATAAAAAACTAGCTGTACCCGCCGGCGTTGCCCGTGCATTTAGAAAATGCAGATAAGTGAATAGCGCAGGAATAGTAGTGTAGGACACGTAGACTGTCTCTCTCTCTTCCCCCCACACACAACATTCCCCGTCGATAAAAAGGAACAATATATCCTAAATATTTTAAACGGAAAATTTTCCAAAAGATGGTCGCCAGAATTGTTTCTCAAAAGGAGCTGGTACAACCCAGGAATCAGCTATCGGCAAGCAGCGATCTCGAGAAGAAGTTTTATAAAAAAAATTTTTAAAATTTTTCTAATTCAAAAATCGAAAATCGAGCTTCGAGGTCTGGTGGCCAGCCCCTTTGTGCTTCCGTGTAAAAAATTCCAGGTCCCTGCGTGCAATAGATTTGGCTGGAGAGCTCGGTCAGACAAACGGACAGACACATTACACTTGCTTTTATTATTATAGATACATAACCCCGGAATCAGCTATCGGCGAGCAGCGATCTCGAGAAGTTTTATAAATAATTTTTTTTAAATTTTTCTAATTCGAAAATCGGGCTTCGAGGTCTGGTGGTCAGCCCCATCTTAGCGAGAAAAAAAGGCGCCAAAAACAGGTATTTTGCTTGGCGAGAAAAAAAGTCGCCAAATATCTGATTTGGGGGGAGTATATCAAAGTAGTTCCCATTGCAAAAATTAAGAAAAACAATAAAATCTCTTGGCTCAGATTTACTGTATGGTCGCTCTTGGCGCGATTTTCCAAAGTTGGCGATAAATAACATTTTCTGACAATCCAACCAATTCTGATTAATCGCAGATGAAGGATTCCAACCAATAAAAAATGGAAGATTCTGACAAACTGGGAACCAACCAATGAAAAATGGAATATTTTACTTATTTTCAGACTTCACTTGTGCAGATTGGGGAGGTTGGCAAGATTTTTGGCGATTTTTTAAAAAATCGCCAAAAGCGACCGTACAGTAAATTTTTACCAATCTCTTTTTTTTTCTTTTTTTTCCCCCTTTGGTTGCTATGTTAAACCGTGTCCGTTGCGATGGCTTACATGGTATTCATTTTGATAAATCAAATCGAATCGACAAATTTGAAGTCTTCGGCATTTGTAATTCGAATGTTGAGTATAATACTTCACTTATTGTGATTTTGGTGATAGAAAGATTTCAGATTTTCGTTTTTCATTTTTATTCTAATTCAAATAAAAAAAAGTTTGATTCCTTGTAGATCTTAATAACTTTGCTTAAGGAATCAAGTATTTTTGTTCATTTTCTATATTTATTTAGTTTAATGATTTTAATTAGAAATATTTTATATAAATTAAAATTAGATGTAAGTTTGATTTCCTAACGATTTCTTATTAAAAAGTTTAAGTGTATCTAATAAATTCTTCAAAGTTTCTATTTGCTTTCAAGAATTTGAGAAAACTTGAATGATAAATAAACTGCTATTCGTTTGTGCTAAAATGAATAATAATTAGAATTTCCTGAAGAATGTATTGAGTCAATAATATAGTATGAAAATGGGTACTTCTTCATTTCACCGGTGCAAGTTATAAAGTCGCCAAATGGCATTACTATGCGTAACAAAAAATCACAAAATTTCTGCTTTTTCCATCATTAACTTTCTGTTTTTTCCAAACATTTTAAATAAAAAAAAATATTTTTACAAAATAAAATTTTCAATTAACATTAAATGAATTAAATTAATGGTACAATCCTAGGAGACAGGATTCAATTTGTCACCAAAGGTCCCATACCTTTGGTGACAAACGGGAAAAAAAAAGCGTCCAGGCAGAACGAAATGGCAAAATAAGAATTCTAGAAATCGTTACGTTTATCGTATCTAGTGTATCAAAGTAGGATTACCAAGAATGACAAAATTTATAACCAACTAAAATTATTCATGCCAAGGACCTAAAGCACATTTTAACCTAAGATTCAAAACACTGATGACAATTTTTCGACATAATGCAAATGAATATCTAGATCCGTTGTAGAAAAAGTCCTTAATAGGTGAAAATGCGCTTTAGGTCCCCTACTTGGCGCCTTTTCAAAACCGCCGATGCCATGGCGAAAATTCTACGGCTATTTCAAAGTGAAACTTAATTAGCGACCAATGAAAAGACTAAAACAAAAGGATAATTAATGAGCATGAGTGAAAAAGCGCATCAAATTCGCGAGTTGGTGAAGTAGGGGAACTAAAGTGCAATTAACCAACAAAAGAATATGGAATTAATTTTATAATACACACATACACAATCAGCCAGTTTAACAATATAAAATTCCAAACACGAAAAACAAAAAGCATCATACTTATAACTTAAAAGGGAAAAAAAGAAATTATTGGCTGTATCCCAGTGTACGGTACGCTATTTTTATACAATTAATATAATTATAGAATATACAATTAATATCATTATATAATATAAAATTATATTATTTTATACAAATAATATAATTTTATACATTATTATATACAATTAATTATAATTGTATATATGATTACCGTTGTATATATGCGTACCGTATAAGGAGCGTACCGTTCACTGGGAATTAACCGAAATTATTAAAGGCGGAAAAAATTATAAGGGTAAGTAAAGTCCAAATTTTAAAATGCAAAATTAAGATTTCATCTTGATTATTATAAGTTATTCTCTAAAATATAAATAATAACATTTTATCACTCACTTATAATTTTGGCTTCATTTTTTTTTTTTTTTTTTTTTTTATTCTTCCATAAAAGCTGATCTTCTACTTTGTAGGTGGAGTTTTTTCTTCCTCAGGTTTCTTTTCTCCTGGTTTTCCTCCTTTATCATCAGGCTGTCCGGGTTTTTTTCTCACCAGGTTTTTCTTCAGGCTTTTTAGGATCCATTTCTTCTTCCACGGGAATTAAATACTCAAATGAAAATATGTGATGAATTTTTTGCTTTAAGTAAACTATGCAGTAACGCAGCTTATCAAATCAAAATTAGAATGTGAAATTCTGCAAATTGTCTCACTTCACTCGCGTATCATATCCACGTAGCACCTTCTCACGTGGATGTTCAAACCAGCCTTTACAGTTTTAAATAACTGTAACAATTTTTACTTCTGGAAACGTCTAGAAATTTCTGTAAAGTTTGGAATAGAGGGCGCTAGTTTCTCAGTTAATAGGAAAATGGTTCCTATCATAACTTACCGCTGTTGTACTTCTTACATGTTTATATTATTGCAGACTAATACAATAATATTCCATGTTTCAAAATTGATGTCGGATTTAATATTGATAGCAATCAAAACATTAATTTATATTCAATGAAACTTACTACGTTATAGATCAACTTCGATTCAAATTAAAGTTATTTCATATTGTAAGTGCGAATGATGAAAACTTTCCGAATTTCAGTAAAAGAAATCATTATAATCATAGAGGTTGCCTTTGACTAAATTTTTAGTCAAAAAGGGAATAGTTATCCGAATTCAGCGACATTAAATGAATGAAACTTTTATTTCTTTTTTTCCAGTTAATAACAATCATGTAAAAATAGGGGAAATGGCGGCATTTTTAAACAACCAAGCTAACAACATTCAAATTAGGAATATACTTTATGGTGCCTCTTTGATTCTCGCAAAGTTGTAATCGCGATTGATCGCCAAGCCGGGCAAACCCCAATCATATTCCGATAGCAACAGGGGAATTCATTGTCTGTGCCAACAAAAATCGCCAATAAAAACGATAGCCAAACAAAAATCGCCATGTTTGCCAAGGGGCCACCTTAAAGTATAGTTTTACCATAATTTGACATTGGTAACGAACAAATTTCAAATGGACAGACAGACACATTACACTTGCTTTTATTATCTATCTATAACCCCGGAATCAGCTATCGGCGAGCAGCGATATCGAGAAGAAGTTTTATAAATAATTTTTTTAAAATTTTTCTAATTCAAAAATCGAAAATCGGGCTTCGAGGTCTGGTGGCCAGCCCCCTTGTGCTTCCGTGTAAAAAATTCCAGGTCCCTGCGTGCGATAGATTTGGCTGGAGAGCTCGGTCAGACGGACAGACACATTACACTTGCTTTTATTATTATAGATGAAAAAGTTATCACTTTCTTACTATGCATGAAAACTAATTTAAAGATGTATACTGCAAAATTGTTCCCTTTATCACTTTTACTCTTTTGTGTTAAGATTTGTTTATTAATTTTTAAACACTTGTAAAGCTGCTATTTACAGAATTACTTAATAATTTTTTACAAATACAAATACAAAATAACTCCATTTCCTTTTAATAGAATAGTTCCATTTCCTATTAATCCTTCAACGTATAAATGAAATCATCTTTATTTATAAAATTGCATTTAATATATCGTATTTTATATTATCAGTTATTAACTTATTCTCCATGATTATCAATTTGCTTTTATATTCGATCTACTTTTAGCAATGCATTATTTCATATACAAGTAAACTGCATGCTTTTCAACATAGGATAAAAATATAAGCTATCAATGTTAGTTAAATTTTTTCACACGATACACATACATTTTTTGGTGCTTTAGACACAAATATTTTTTATTATTATATTAAGGCAAATGCTCATTTAAATAAAAAAAATCGAATTACATAGTTATACGTATTTTTATGCATGTTCTACAGCGCCACCTAGTGAACAATCTATTAATATCTTCATTCTTGACATCATAGTTAATACCAGAATAAGTTGTCAATAATTTTTATTACAAGAATTGAAGAAAAATTTTTATAACAAAAATTAAATGAAATTATCTAGCTACAGAGTAAAAATTTCGAATTAAATAATTATACCGATTCTTTATGAATATTCTGCAGCGCCACCTAGTGAGAAATCTAATAATTCATTCTTAACAGTATAGTTGTTAATAATTTTTATTATAAGAATAGGAACAATTATAAGAAACAAATAAAATTATCCAGCTGAAATTTCATGCGTAAAACACAAATAACGTTTTCTATTTTAGTAAATAAAGCTAGAAATAGGGGTCCACAAAAAAAAAAAAATGCCTTAACTTTTCGTCCAATCCCAGATGTACGAATTTCGAGAAAAGTTCCGTTCTCCTTGAATGGCGACTGAATTCATCCAGCAATAAATGAAGTAAA
>JAPDSC010106794.1:641-70760 GCA_026290005.1 Latrodectus geometricus
ATATATATATATATATATATATATATATATATATATATATATATATATATAATAAAAGATGTAAAAAAATTTAAAGATATTCTTAGAAAAAAGAAAACAAAAATATAAATTTGAAAAAGAAAATATAATTTATACATTATAAAATTTTCAGATTATAGAATTTGGTAAGCAATCAATCAAAATTTTCTATTCTTATCACTGTGGACTTATATAGAATCAAGCATAAGTATATGAAATAGCATATTTTTTTCATAAATATATGTTATATTTAAGTAAATTGATTAAGAATTATAAATTTTGTAAATAAAACATTTTAAAGGTCCACAGAAATGTAGAATGTTTAGAAAATATGCCACATTTTGATGTTCAAAAACTTAAAATATTATAAAGATATAAGCAAACATATAGTATGGTAGAATTGAGTTATTGAACAAATAATTTATATATGAGAAAATTTCTATAGAGGGGATTTTTTTACCCTGGTCGTGAACACAGTTTTTATTGTGAAAAAATCATCTATTATTAATTGTAGACTATTTTCCACTTTAATTTGAATTTTTTTATTGTTTGATGTTTATCATTTCATAGAACGATGGACATAACAAATGCAATATCGAATACATTTGCCTGTATTTAGAGTGAAATTGACAACTATCTTTATGTTCTCCATGCAAAAAAAGTCTCATACATGGAAGTTCATGTGGACAAGGGGAATATAACTTCTTGAACCTCTATAATCAATAAAGTTATTATATTATAAATTCATCATTATTATAATATGAATTATTAAACACATAAATAACGTCAGACATTTTATAGACATCCCTAGTAATGTGATGGAATAAAAAGAACATTATTTTATTTTTAAGAGAAATTTTTTATATTTTTTAAACATTTTTTCTTTAAATATTTTATGAGAGAATATTATGTTATTTTCACAATTTCACACTTTATAATTTTTATTTTAGGATATAAAATAAGATTTTTCACTATGCATATAAAACTAAAAAAAATTAAAAATGTGAATTCATTAAAATTTTAAATTCTTTCTGTTATAAAACCTTAAAAAAATGTATCAATATACCAATCTTGATGATGAGATTGTCTCGCATGATTTGCTAAATTTACATCAATTTTGAGTGGCTTTTCTTTGGAAGTTTCTTTTATTTTCTCAATATCAATTGGTGCATTTGTAGTGACCACACTAGGACGTGGTTGCAGATTCATAGACAAAGCAGGAGTATTGAAATTAGTCATTTCTTGATCTGATGTGCTTAATACAGCCGCAGTGCCTGATGCAGAAAGTACACATATGTCATCACTGAAAAACAAAAACACTTTTACAATTATATTTAAAAATATATTATAGCCCATTTTATAACTGTATGTGTATAAATTTTAAAATATGCTCACTTATATAAAATGTTCTTATGTGTTTATTTGTTTAAGAAATACTAATATTATACTAATTATAATAGTTTTTTGATGATAATAAATTGAATACTATTTAATTTGTTAACATCAAAAACAATCAATTGAATAAAAAATAAGTAAGTATTACAAAAATAACTATAAATCAATCATATTATTTATTAGAAAACATAGATACAAATATATAGCCAATTTAAACAATGATACAAGGTTTTGCAATCAATTATACATTATAATCCAAAAAATTGTAAATCTAAAATATCAAAGAATCTATGCAAATATCAGAAAACAATTAAATACTGGTAATCATAGATAGAACATCCATTATTTAATTCTTTGATAAAAGTTATTTGTTAACATCTATTATCCAATTCTTTGATACAAGTTATAAGTTACATGGATGATTAACAGATGTTGTTCATTTGTCAGAAATTCATTTCTCAGTTTGAAATATTTTACTTTTTAAATTGACAATAACTTGTTTTATCTAGCAAAGATTTTACAATATTTTCTTTTCAGCAGATCCATAATTGTTGCCCATAATAAATACCTTCCAAGATATTTCTAAACATAAAAGTTTCAATAAATTGGAACCATAAAAAATATCTACAATTATTTCATTGTCAAATTATAAGATGATAAGATAACAAATCAGAAAATTTCACTGAATAGGAAATGAAAAAATTTCTTTTCCATGTAATTCCAGTTTATATGTAAAGAAAATGTTTTTAAATTTAAATCAATTTTACATTAGTAAAACAGAAAAATTGAGCCTAATTTTTTGAAAATAAATGTTGTTGAAATTCAGCACATTTTTTCTGTGGTTTTGCTAACGTAAAAAAAAATTTTTACAAGATGCCTATTCAATTATTTCCTAAATAGCAAAACTATTACAATCAAAATTAGTAAAAATACCCAAACTTTTGAAAATAATGACCGATTATACTGAGAATTAGTATTTATTATTTAATTATATAGTTACTTATTATGAAATAATCTTATTATTTAGTTTCAACATAAAAATAGTAGCTTGAATATTTTTAGCACATTTTCTTCAAATGCATGAAATTCAAGTTAAATTTAAAAATAAATGTAACAAAATATTTAATATAAATTTGAATAAAATATAACAAAAATTGACCTTATATTTGTAGTTTCCATATAACCAAGAACAACATTGCAGCCCAGAGCTCTAATGTGAGATCTTATTTCTTTCCTCAATTCTGTCCACCAAGCATCTCTAGTCTCTGGTTCATCTAGACATATAAAAAAGAAAGCATATTTATATTTATATTAAAAACTATGAAATAGATTATTTATATAAGAATTCCTTAAATTTTATTTGACACATTTTTTGTATTTTAAATTATTGTGAAAAATAATTTGGATTTATTAGAAAATTCTGAAATTTAAAATGGTCTAGACAAAGATTAGATGGTCTTTATTCTGTGGTGGTTCAAAATCTAAGCAATTTTTTCCCACTTAAAACAAAATAAAACATTATTTTCTTAAACATAAATATAATGCATAAAAATGCTAAAATATCTATATTATTTACCATATTTTCCTTTACATAATCCACATCGGTGTATTATCTGCAAGACTTTTTTCTAGTAAAAGAAAAAACATTGCATAATCCAAAGTGTTTTTTTTTCATGACGTTCCTTAAAAATATAATAAATTGTACAAAAAGACATTTATTAAGAAAACATCTGTTTGGATCTACCTCCTCGCAGAGTGTGATAAAATGAGATGCCATCAAGAGCAATAATTCTGAGAAAATTCTAATAATTGAAAGAAACGGATTATTTTTAACTGAACAATGGAAATATTTTTCTTTTGAATTGTACAAGCTTTGTTTTTCTACTTATATTAAAACATTTGTCACCAATTTTTTATTTCCCTTCTAAACAGAATTTAGTTTAAAATCTGCTTTTTACACTTTTGCTTCCACACAACCATATATGAACTTGAATATTTTAAGAATGAAACAGCTCAGAGTAGGGAATGCAGAAAGACAATAAATAATAGCAACTATAATTCCAAATTCATTCTTGAACATGATTGAACAAAACTAATTATTCTAAAATATTTCAATCAAGTCATGGCATTTGTTTCAAAACTTTGATTTTTTTATGGAGACTGTTTCTATCATATTATCCACAGTGGCGTATAATCTGCACAACAAAATTCGAAAAATTTTAACACATAACCTGAGGATTATATACAGCAAAATACAATAAGTAAATAACATTTAAGCACATAAATGATTCCTTCTAACTTTAGACTAATAATACATTTAAATTTTTACATATTTGAATATCCTAGTTTCTATTATTCATTCTAAAATATTAAAAAATTTACATTTTGCATGCATATCAATGTTAAGTTCTAAATAGCTAGACATTCATTTATTTAATATTTTAGTTTTCAAAAGTTGTTTAAACATACTAAAATAAATAAAATAATTCACATTAAATGCACACTGGCAAAAATAAACAAATAATTACAGTAATATTTTATTATTTATTATAAAAAAATATAGCAAATTAAACAATTACATTGTTGTGTTTTCCTAAACTGACTGACTTTTAATACTTTTTTACATAATAATTTAATATTTTTTAAAGGCTGATGCAATATGAAAGTTTTTTAAAGAAAATACTTCCACTTTTTAATCTATAAGAAATGAGAAAACCTATTAAAAAAGATCTTCAAAATCTTGCATATAAACAAGTCATTGATTGAAACATATGTTTTTTAATATTCTTATTGTCAGGTTCACTAATGGTGACTGGAGCACTTAAAATCTGTCAGGTCGCAATGTCCTCCATGTTTACATTAGAAATTAATACCTCTGGGGGTGGTTGGAGCCAGGCTTTGGGCCTTCACTGGTTTCAATCTCTAAATTGAACGATTCAGATGGTTCTGTCATCTTTGAGCCAAAAGTTGTACTTCCAACTTTGTATGAGGGTGCTCTTTTCAAAAACGGAAGACGCTTTCTCTCTGACTTCATTCGCCTAGCCTCAGATGGGCGGGTTTGGCGTTGCCAAGTGTCATCAGAAACAACAACAACAATGTATTCATAGATAGGCATCATATTTGAACTTTTGATATCAGAAAATTCATTTAAAATAAGACATGTTTTCTATTGTTTTTCTTTGAAAGTTAAGTATTTAGTTAATAAAGTATTGAATGAGTCTTTGTAACTAACAAAAATATTTTTCCAATAAAATATGTATTATTTCAAAATATTGTTTTAGTAAATATCTTCTAAGAATTATGGGAAAAATACTTAAATTAATAAAAATTTCATCAGAAATGTTTTTCAGCTTTGATAATTCTAAATGAATAATTAAGAAATATGAATACATCGTATTTCACAGTGATATTTACTTTTGATCCCAATTTCTCTATTCATTGTTTGTTTTCCCAAAATTACTAGAAGACAATAAAAAATAATTGTTTAACCAAAAATTATAAAATATATTTTCTGTGATTATAAAATAGAATCTCAGAACTGCAAATAAGAACAATATAAGGTCACTGTTTACTAAGTTTAAAATATTTGAAAGTGTCTACAATTTTCTTATTCATATTATTTATTTAAATCAACTGTTCCTAAGCAGTTATAACAACAAGATCAAACCTATGTATTCAAGATATTTGTCCTCACTTAGATTTTGATTACAAGTATGACTCATTAATTAAATATTTTTGAAAAAAATTTAATCGTGAAAAGAAGAAAAGTTAATTTTATCAATTATTTTATAATAAATACCTGAAAATTAAAAATTATTTTAATAAAAAGACTAAAATATTAAAAGATATCTAAAGGATATCCATTTAAATTTGATTTGGATATCTCATATACATCAGAATATCCCATAAATATCTTTTGGATATTTGGGAGACATCTAAGGGATATCTAATATATCCAAGAAATATTCAACAAAAGTAACAATATCCAAATATTCACAGGATATCCTTTTGCTGTGACCCTCTGGATAACTGGTGGATATACTATAGACATTTGAATATCATGTAAATATCTTAGAGACAAAGCAATATCCAGATAAATGTCTGAGAGGTATCTCTAAGATGTCATAGGGATTTTTGTGTTTGTTTGGGTTGTAATAATGATAAATGATAGAATAAATTAACTTTATTAAAAATAATTTCCTCACCTGGATTATTTATTTGAACAAGAAGTTTGACAGAGCGTGCTGATACTACCCCTCCAATATGCTGGATAAAGCCTGCAGGAAACTGTCGCATGGTTATGAAGGGATACTCCTAAAATTATTTTTAACAAAACAAATAATTTTAATAAAAAATTAATTTTATAAACCAAAACAAAATATTGTCTTTAGTGTAAAAACAAAATATAGCTTCATGTATTATGATTACCTTAAATATGAATAATATTTAAAATCATCTATTTTTTTATTGATGAGGAAATTTTTCATTTCTAAAGTACATAAACTTTAAAAATTACAATATTTTACCAATTATTTTAATTGCATTTAATAGAATATAAGATATAATTAATATTTTTATTAACATATGCTATATATAAAAGATTAATTTTTTGGATTATTTTACATATTACACATATTTAAAGTAATCATAATACATGATACAAGCATACAATACAAATAAGATCAAAACATTTTACACTGAAGACAATATTGTTAAATGATAACTCATGAAACAAATCAAGAGAAAGAACAGGAAAAATTGCTACTCATAAATATTACAATAAAAAATCAATGAAAAAATAAGAATATATAATAAAAAATCGGTACATTTTTTTATTATTTTTTCCAAGTTGATCCCAAGATTTAATCACAAGACATTTTCTTCAGACCTTACCAATAAACTGCTGTGCATTTCATTCTTTAGCAATTGTAATTTACAAGTGCAACAACAGTGAAGCAGCTATCAAAACTTAATATTAAGAAATTTTTAACCAAAGCAAAGAACTTCATAGCAAAAATATTCAACACATGCTGCATATTTTGGTAAATACTGAGTACTATAATTTTCTACTTGTCCAAAACATAATATTTTAAGAATTTCAAGAATATTGACAACTTCTTTGTCTTACCAAAGGAATAAATGTATGCGCAAAAACACAATTTTAATAAATAATTTACATTACTTTTAAATTAACAATTTTTGCCTTTCTGCTATAACCATTTAATATATATTTAATTAATGCATAATACATAATTAATGATCATTTTGACTGAATAGCACATAATAAACATTTTTGTGTGTGTGTTAAATGTGAAGATAATTAAATAAACCTATACAAATCATCTGTGTATGAATTTTCAAATTGCTATGAATAATATCAATTTAGCACCTGAATGTTTATAAAATATGGAAAAGAAATGGTAATCTTGATAAATATAAAAAATTCTTTTCTTTCAAAATTACAAAAATAATAAATAAAAGTATACAAATTGTTAAAACATACACATATTCATCTAAAAGAACTATTTACCAGCATACTCAGACTCTCTTGTGCAACAGCAGGCCTTTGTACTAATCTTATTCCACTACTGTTATCACCATAACTTCCCCCTAAAGTTTAAAATAAAATATTTTATAACATTATCTTGTTAATAATAAACACTTCATTTGCAATAATGCAAAAAATATATTTGATGAAATTAAGCAGTTTTTACCAAATAAGGAATTGGAATTGCAATAATACAATTTTAAATTTTTAGGCTATATCAAAATACGCTTCCAAAATATTATGCTAAACCAAAATACTAAGGTTATCCAACAATAAAATTAAAAAGTTTTGAGAAAAAATTATGTTAAAATATTACAAATGTAAAGTAAATTAATATTTATTATCTAGACATTACAACATAGCATCTTACAACAGCAATAATTTGAGTTATAATCTAATACATTAATTCTTAAACTGTGAACTGCGGGTAGATTTTAGCTGAGTAATGAAATTCTTTTTTTTTACATTTAATTTTATTTAAAATCAGAAAAATGCATCATGAAAAATTTAAAGTTCTGATGATAAGAAGTGGTTCATTAATTTTTTTTTCTTGTTTCTTTTAACTTAATATGGAGATCAAAGAACATTTCTGAAATAAAATATTCCTTTCAACAAATTTAATATGTAGCAGTCATGTCAATGGATCCTTAAACCAAAAAATGCCCTTGCATTATAACTTATTTTAATATATATAAATATCAGTGCAAATTTTTAATATGGTTATATTTACACCTTAATAAATCAGAGCTTGGAAAATAATATAAATAATATATTATGTGTTTTAAAATAGATTAAAATGACTTAGTTAATATTATTTAAATAAAATTAACTGACCATAACTAGAAAATATTTTGTTTCCTAAAGTAGATTACAATAATGCAGAAAAAGTTTTAAGAACTACAAAACTTTGTCTTCAATGCATTTAATCCTATTCAACATTATTCCAAAAATAATTATTTTATGCAAAAACAATTACATATTTATGCAAAAAATAAGCTATTTAATTATGTGAATATATATAATAAAAGTAAAATGGATAACTACCTTTGGGAGTTGTGCTGAGATCAGAATCTGAAGACCTTCTGTGTACAGAAGAAATGGCTCCTTTAGCAGGTGAGCTGCATATTTTCTCTGTTGGAGGACTGGTTCCAGGAGCAGAACTTGCCACTTGCTCTTCTAGGACAGGAGACCTGGGGTAGAGGGGATCAGAGCAGATTCGCTTCAGTTGAGATATTTTTATATGAGCAGACTTGAAGGAAGCAAACCGCTTCAACTGAGCAGGAATACTGCTGTGCAGTGATTGGTGTGCCTTTTCTTTGGTATGAGAAGCATCTTTACACAAACTACATTGTGATTCATACACTGGACTGAATAGCTCAGACCGTGCCTTTGTGATTTTCTTAGGTGAAACATTTGAATTCAAATGAATGTTTCTGCCAGGAGCTGGTGATAATTGAATTTTTTTAGGAGATGGAGACCGAGAACGAGCAGAGATAAGAGCGGGAAATAATCGAAAGGTTCGCATGTCACCACCTTGCATAGAAGAAACTGAGGTGCTTGAAGAAGCCCTATGTAAAATTACCTTCGATGGTGATTGCCTAAGATTGGTATAAAGGAAAGAAGGCTCAATTATAGAAGAGAGAAAATTTAATGAAGGAATTAAATAAATTAGGAATAAAATTGGAATAAAGTTGGATAAATTATTAAGTTAGGAATAAAGTTGGATAAAAAAAATATCATTTTTGGATAGATATATATCACACCAGAGAAATATAATCCATTTAACACATACTTTATACATTAGCTAAATCATCTTGAAGAATTATTGATGATTGTTATCTAATGTCATAACTGCTATTAATAATGTTATAAGCGCATAACTTTGCAATTCTTTAAAATATTTCATATAACAGTTAAAAATTAAAGAAATAAAATTTCTGATGTACAAAGCAAATATTGTCTCAGGAAATAAATAATAATAGATAGTTAGAATTGTTTTCAGCTATAAGAAAATAATGCATGAAGATTTTGTTAATTGCTACTTTTGGAAAACCAAGGTAAAATGCTCAAAATAATGTGCAAGAAAAGTGTAGAGAGCCAAATTATAAAAATTACATGCACAAAAACTTAAATTTTCAAATATAGAAGTTTAAAAATTGAGAAAAAATTTCTTAATTCCTAATTTTGGGAAATAAATAAGGGGCATTAACAGAAAAATCTGAATCAAAAACTAAATTATGTTAAATGCAGCAGAGAAAAAATATACAACGTTTTATATTTCAAATTGTTTCCTCAGTAAAATTATATTACTAAAGAAACTTATGACAAACTTGAAAAGAAAAAAGCAATACAAAACAAATTTGAAAAAGCAAAATCCAAGACAAGAAATTTATATTGCATTTGAAGTCACTAATTATAGTAAATTATTAATTAATTTTGAAATGTATTTCAGATGACTTTCTCAATATTTTAAAACTCAGAATTTTAAAATAATATATACACAGCAATTTTTACTTTTATTAATAACAATTAAAGTAATTTTTAAAAAGTTACAAAAAATAAGAGCAACCAATATTGAAGTTTCTTGTTCTTTTTGAAAAAAATTTCTTCTGTATTTAACAAAAAGAAATGAATATGAAAAATATTGTTTTGAAAATATTCTTATATTTCCTTGTTTTCAAATAAAGATTAACAAAACAAGTTTATTCTGGTAGGTGTATGTGCATAAAGATAATTAAATACTTAATTTGAAAATTTACGAGATTCATATATAAATATCTCTATAAACTGAAAGTTGAATGGCAAACAAACAATACTATTCCAGACCATATTATGATTATAATTAAAAATGCAATATAATTCTTGAAAATTGTAAAACATAACATGAAAAAAGAATCTTAAAATATCACATAATCATATTCGATAATAGAGTTTGCTCATTAAGTCTTTTTTTTTTTTCATATAAGAATTAATTTTTATATCAAAGTGAAAATTCAATCAGGATCTACATTTTGAAGTAGATTTCAATGAAAACAAATATCCATGCCCAAGATAGAAGTCGAACCAATGAATTGTTTAAGTGAAGGCTAAAGTATTATTATGGCATACATAGAAAGACCACATCCAGATGCTTCATTAAAGTGAATTTAACAATGAAAAATTTAGTAATAAGAAGTGGGTTCAATAAGACTATTTTAACATGAAAATGAAGGAAGATTTTAATTTCATTTTGGAAGTGACATCAGAATTTGATAAATAAAAACAATTAGTTTTAAATATCTCAATTTACCATTCTCAGAATATTAAAGATGTCTCAGTTTTTCACTTAAGTGTATCTAAAAAATTTTACTTTAAAACTGTGTAATGCTTAAGTAAATATCCCTTTACAAAGTTGATAAGATTAAATGAAATGGTCCACCAAATATTCATATTCATACTGATAAATCCTCTTCTTTAGTCGCATAATAAAAGAGAAATAAAATCATTATATGTAACACATTTTAAAATTTTCGTAAATGAAAACTACTTTAAGGTGACAATTATTTTTGAAGACAAAACATTCAACAAATAAAAATATTAAGAACAAGATTTTCAATTTAAATTATATTTATTTACTATGTTTTTTATTTATAAATTTATATTTTTTGTGAAAAATTTTTATAACGTACTTTTACCCACCAAAAAAATGCAAAAAAATATTAATTATATTTATTTTGCTTCCGAGTAATATTTTCAAATCATTTTATTTATAGGAAAGATTCTAGTTTCCATCTCCTAAAATTAAAAACCTTTTGTAAAAACTGAAAAAAAATAAAAAAAGCCAAACATTAACTAGCCATGATGTGCAATTAAATATATTGAAATACATCATGCATTCATGTTTTGAGCAATCTCATCAACTCATTAGAAAAGGCAAGCACCAATAAGTCACTACATTGGAAGTATTAATTATAAAGTGCTTCTACAGTAACTTTAAAAAAATATCTTGCAATTAAAATATTTTTAAATTCATAACTATGGGCAGCAATGAACATTACAGTGCAAAATTGCATAAAAATTAGTTAACTAAAGATGCCAAATGCAAAAACCATATGCAATAAATCAAGCAAATGCTGAAAATATATACTTATTAGTAGAAACATATTCAATATCAATATAAATAATATGACATATTAGAAAAATAGAATTTCTAAATTTTAAAATGTATATTTTAATATCATATAAAAAAACTACACTTCTATATTTAATATCATAAGAATATATAATGCATAAAATTAATAAATATATTTTCAACAAAAAATATGGGATAATTTGAATTTAGGTAAGATATAGTCAAAACTATTCTAATTGCAAGCAGAATATAAAAATTTATGTTTTTTATTTATACTTACCCAATAATGAGTTATCAATAATCATCAAAGAAAATTTAATCTAGGATTCCATTTGAATATAAATATTTTATTTGTTACTTCTGTATAAATTGCAACCATTGGTATGAGTAAAGAATTAGTGAATAAAATAAGAATTTCAATAAAAAAATTCGTAAAATAAACAATGTATATATTATAATATATAACTTTGAATCTTTTCTATCAGGAAGATAAGACAATACAATTTTGCAACATATAATGGTTTCATATTAATATTCGCAGAATTATAAACTTCAAAACAAAATAGAAAGTGTGCAAAATAAATTGTTATTATGTATTGAAGACAGCAATCTATTTTAAATAATAATTAAAAGGAGCATCAAAATTTGATCAGATGATTAAGTAAAATATATTTAATTTTTAAATTATAGGAAATAAAATTTGGTATTAAAGTCACAAAAATTGATTATAAATCAGATATGTAACATAAATGAATATATATATATCAAAAAATTGCCAAATATAAATTTTATAACATTAATTGCAGAAATTTTTTTAAAATGTTAAAATATTTATTTTGTACATTTATGTCAACTATATTTTGAAACTAAGTAAAAAATTTGTTAGAAATTTTTTCTTGGTTATAATTCAAAGACCATTTAATGACATTAAAAGTAATTACTTAAAAGCTATATTCAAACTGTTATTATATACTATAACCATTGCAGATACTTTAAATAGTAAGAACAAACAATGCTACTTCCATTATATTTTGGACAAAATTTTTCACTATTTTTGGAATTCATAAAATTTTTAATATATATGATAATTTAAATTATTTTTAATATATATTAAAACATTTAAATCCCAAAATGTTTTAATATTTTCAAGTTATGTATTCAAGAAATATCATAATAAAATATGTTCTATGAATTTAAAGAAATATTGGAAAGCAGTAAAAATATATGTGTAACTCCCATAGAATAAAGAAATATGTTGAATTTCTTAAAATTCAATATAAAAAAGTCTGAAAAGTAGTCCTTTTCAATACAAAACAATTCAAAATTAATTTTACTTTTAAACTCCTATATCATGCAAAATAAATGAATTAGTAAATCACTAAAATAGTTTTAATTACAGAATGCCATCATCATGCAGAACTAGCTTGAATGTAAGCTATAAAGATGATATATATTTAAAGATAAAAATGTTCAAAAGCATGGCAAGCAACAGCAAACTAGTTTTGAAAATTACTTACCTTAAAAAGTAACTTTAATATTCACAGCAATGAAAATATTTAAAACATTATCTTAATTTTCTTATTAATTAATGAGTAACTCTTATTTTGTTTTCCCTGAAACTAGCTTTATTTTTTTTAACATAAATTTAACAAATTTAAAAATATTCTTAGAAAGAGATAAATTAATTTAAACTTTTAAGACAGAATTACTATATTTATAAAAAATTAATTTTTGCAAATTTTGATTGTAAATCAAGATTTTCAAAATATAATAAAAAAATCTTTTTAAGCAATAAAGTCAAATAAATCATAGTATTTATTATGTAACAAAAGAATTTTTTGCATATTTAATAACTGTCAATTTTAATTGATATTACATTTTTACCTTTCAAATATACAATAACACCCATAATTAAAAAAATAAAATATATATACAAAACATAAGTAAACATATTGAAAATTTTCAAAGAAATAATCAAGGAATTGTTTTATTTTTAAAATTTTATACAGTTTTTTAAGAATCAGTAAAAAAATTTTGTACTTTTGATGTTACCAAATATTTTATGTTTACTAAATATATTTTTGCTTCAGGGTATAACTGACTTTAAAAATATTTTATCAATTTAAACGTGTTTGACACTCAAACTAGAAAAAGCAATCATCAAATATTTGGAGATCAAAGAGTCTAAAATGAGTTATACATTAAACTAAAATTAACATTAGTCTATAATTTGTTTTAGAATTTATAAAGATAGATATAATTCATAAGAAAGTATGTCTAGTAAAAAATGAAATAAAGAAATTTATAAGATACATAAATAAAAAACAGAAAATTGAAGAAAAAAAAAGTGAATTTTTGAATTTAACCACCCTTTAAATATTTGTATTACAGACTTCAAATCGTAGGCAAAAAATATTGAATATTATATTCAATTAAAACAATGAAAAACATAAATCAAACAAAAATTAGCTTCTACCAATAAAACAATGGAAAATGACAGGAAATCATAGTGAAAGTCTATTTTTATTATTCAATATACAGCGATATAGAAGGACTAACTTTTTTAGAACACTAATTTTTTACTCAAGAGTAAATGATTTATTACTATATATATTTGGTTAGAAAAGAATATTTTAATAATTTGAGTATATCAGAAAAAATTGCTTATTAAAAAAACTCTCATAATTATGCTTTATAATATGTATTAATAAATATATTTTATTTTTTTATTTTTCAATGAAGCATCAGGAGTTTTAAACTATAAACAATTAATATAATTATTACTTGTTACACTAAAATAGCTTAAAACAGTTTAATTATTTAAGCTTTTTTGTCATGCTTTACACAAGACAAACCTAAAATAAAAAAGCAATGTATTTAACATTTAATTAAGTTATTAATGAAAAATAAAATAGTAAAAATAATTCAATTTCTCTAACATAGATATAATTCTCCACAAAAATTTTTAAAAGTGTTATTATTATCTAATATTACAAATGCCTTAATATCAAAGTATGAAAATATATGTACTAAAATATTTAAAAATATAACTATTTTAAAATATTAATTAATATCTTACATACAAAATAAATATTCTTTATTTCCAAAAATAATTAACTGCAAATAATAAACCATAATGTATTTTTAATTACATTTCAGAAAACGTTTCTATGAGAATTTATCAGGCTGCTAATATACTTAATTAAAGGTTTCAAGACATTAAAATAGTATTGTTAAATATATTTAAATACTTGCACTTACTCCCGAAAAGTTTCCTTTTGTGAAGACATTAAATTATGTGTTAAAATAACAGCTGTTCCTATTCCCCTTACAACTATTCCAGATTCTCCTTCCAAATCAAAACACTGATGGTAACTAGAAACAATGCATTTGTATACTTAATGTATGTGCATGAAAATATATATTATGACACAGTTACAAAAACAGAATAAATAAATAAAGAAATATATATATTAATAACAATTTCTAAACCCATAGAATAATAAGTTACATTACATGTAATGTTAAAAGCAACAGAACATAAACTTTTCAGAATAAGCATAAAAATATTAATTAAAAAGAATCTTGTTATTATTACAGATCCTATATTTATTGTGCAAAAAAATATAGGCATTTTTAAATATTTATATCCAACTGCATTTGTATATTAAAGAAAAAATATTAAAAAATTCATATTCATTCAAATAAATACATAATAAAACTGATACCAAACTAAAAAAAATTAAACAAACCTAAGCAAATGTAATAATAACACAATTGACGATAATATCTTAAAACAGAAAATTTTAGTATGTATTTCAGAAAATTTTAGTATGTATTTAAGATTAAATATTAGAACTGTGATAATACAAATAAGCTATTTAAAAAAAAAAAAAAAAAAAAAAAAAAAAAACATGATTATAGAATTGTTATTTAAGAATTCTAAAAACTCAAATTTATAAGAACACATATTTTATTTTTCAACATTCATTCTATTTTGAGAAATATATTTTTTATAATGATGTCACTGTAAACTTATAAAATATTTTGACCAATAATTTGCATTTTTATTGAAAAAAATAAAATAATAATATACACTTTGAATCTAGCTCATTCATAATTACATCCTCTTTCCAAATATGGGAAAATATTAATAAGACTACAGCTTTGAAATTTTCTTATAAAAATGTAAAGAGAACTAAAAATTATATAAAGAAGAATTATGTTATAAAGTTATTTATGAGTATTTTTATACTACTTCTTTTGAAAAGATTTGATAGTAAAATCAAACAAAGCGAAGCCTTTAGTTAATATTGTACAAGAGTCAACTACAGAGCAATGTAAAAAGAAAATTTTTGTTCTGGATGTAAGAATTTTTTTCACTAGTAAATATGAATTAAATTATATCACATTTTTATAAATATAATACATAAAGATCATTTTCTCTTTCATTTAAGTTTTTTTATTTGTAATCAAACAAAATTATAATTTGCTTATTCTAATTTACTTAATTAATTGTTATATATTCTAATTTACTTTAGAGTTTTAATATTTCTGAAAATATCTCTATGCACAAGTTCATTCTTACCCAATGACAGCATTGCCTCCCAGCTCTAAAGCCTTGAGTCCAATTTTTCGTTGAACTTCACCTATTAATATTAAAACAAACATTAAAAATTAAATCATGATGCTTATTTTATTTATTAAATATTACTTGCAGGTGAAACCTGATAAGGTATTCACAAATAAAAGAAAGTATCAATATTTTTAAATTTTAAATATATAAAAAATGTTACAATCAAATAATTTTTACCACTGAATTTCGACTCACACATTTTTTTAAAATTAAAGGGCAAAATCTTTGAATTAAACTTTTTATGTTTTAAAAGTAAAAAGAATATAGTTTTACTGAAAAAATAAATAAAATACTCAATTGTTTTTCATAGGAAAAATAATTTATTTAAGATTGGTAATAATTTAATAGAATTTGTAATAAATACCTTAATTTAAAAATTTAAGAAAAAAAGCACAAAATTAAATAAAAAGCAGTCTGAATATTTAGAGATTTACATAAATAATATTTTGATGTATAACATATGGTATATTAATTTGATTGTATCATTAAACTAATTACAGTTCCAGTTGTTAAATGTTATGAGTAGAATTTTATGGCAAAATTTTTTAAATACTATTCAATATATTTTATGAAATGAATATTTAATCTTAAATGATTCATAGTATGTCTTGATAATTTAATTGTAATTATATTATAAATGCAGTAACAGTATATCATTGTGCTTTACATGCATTATTTTAAAAATGTTACAATTTCTATGTTGAAAAATTCTTGAAACTAATAATAAATAAGTAGATGTTCAGTTCATTTCAGCAAAAATTCTTAAAAAACTAACTTGAAAGAAATACTATTCATTAAATTTATTAAAAAATTAAAGTTTCATGATCAGAATTTTAATACACATGACTTAGAATCAAAGAAGAATTGTTATAGATAGCATTTTATAACTGTTTAATAACATAAATGATGAAAATAAACTAGAGAAATCATTCATGTATAAATAGTTCTTAAACCTTTATAAAAAAAATAACCATTTTTTGATTATTTTATCAAAAGATAAATGGCTTTTCTCTCACAGCTGAAAGTTAAATGTACAGGTTTAATAATTCTCCCGAGAATAAAATTTTGCTGCTTTAAAACAATTTTCCTCTATGATAAGCAACAAGAAAAAATGTACAAAAATGACAAATTATGCAACATTCAATAAAAAACATGATATAATTCAGTTTAAATTGTTAAAAAGGCAAAGAAACTACAACTGTAGACCTTATTAATTTCAACTTATAATTTTTATTTTGGTTTACTTATAAATCAATAATCATTTTTTTTTTTTCATACAATAACTAATTATGCTAGAATCCAGTTTTAAGGGGATTTTAAACCACTACAAACAAAAAGATAGAGATAAAAATCAAATTTGAGAACTATAGAACAAAAAACCAGAACATTAGCTATTTGTACCTATTCAGCGACCAAATTTAAGAAGACACTGCAAGAAACTATACCATTTTGATCAATAAGGTGTTATTTTATTATGATGAATATGTGTAAAATAAAATATTGGAAACTTAGCAGAAAAATTTCCATTATCTTCAATGTACCTGTGAAGAAGCCTTTAGAACTATCAAAACTTTCCATACTGTTAAAATAATCTAGAATAAGAATATCAAAGAAAACTGATAATTAAATATTGTTTTCTGAAATATATGAAGACACGTATTAAAAAGAAAGACATTGCTTATTTAGATGCACTCCATATTTCAAAAAATACCTTCAAAATGTTTCTAACTTCAATTAGATTAGATAAAATAACTAAAGGTGAAAATAACTTATAAATCTATAAAAATACGTTTAAAAAAAATAGATGGCCTTGAAATCTTAAATCTAATTTGAAATTTTCATCAATTAAAATACTTTTTATATATTTTAAACGAATTAATTATAGGGAATCGAAAATAACAGTTACATAAATCCTATATTATAATAAATATGAAATTAGGAATACAATTTTCCATTAAAACATTAATAAAATACAACTAAGGAAACAGGTATTTTTCTTCTTGAAAATGAGCTCAGATTCAGGAATATAGGGAGAAATATTTTCAAGAAAAGACAATTTTACTTTATTTGGAAAACCATATTTTTTAATTCACTTAATAATTTATTGTTGTTAATTCGCTTAAAAACACATTGCAATTTTGAAAATAAAAAAGGACCAAAAAATGCTTCATAATCTTTCTTTTCTTTAACTTCAAATTAACAAAACCACATCAAATATTTGATAATTTTCCCTTCATACTTGATAATTTAGAAATATATTCACTATATGTTACCTGACAATTTAGAAAACAATGTCTGTCTAGCTTCATTTGATGCTCGAGGTGTGCGAATTTTATCTATCCATTGATATTCAGGGTCATCATTTACAACCAGTTCTTCTACAAAACCCAGAATTGCCTGAGCTTTGAATCCCCATGGAATACTACAACCTTAAAATATTACACACTTTTAATAATATGATAATTTCAATTTTTTAATGCACTCTACAAAGCATTATTTATTAACCTGGTTTCTACTACACACTAATTAATGTACAATCAAGTTTTCATAGTAAATAATAGAAAGTTAATGTTATGTTTAGATTATCTTTTAATATTATTATACATAAAAACTAACTGTGCTTTTACATAAAGAATGCTTATTTAAAATGTAAGACCACAAAGTTCCACAAATAAAAACTATATTGTCCTGTATATAATCTGCGGATTATTTGTTAAAAAAGTTTCAAATTTCATTATTATACACCGCCGCGAATAACAAGATAAAAAAAATATCTCCATCAGAAAAGCTTACTAAACAGATTTGAAAGAAATGTTGCTCATGTTTCATAAAATAAACAAGTGGCGCCATGACACAGATGACTTATTTCAACAATATTCACCTTTGTCTAATTACATGCAAGAACCAATTTGGCTCCCTGGAAAGATATTACAGTTGCAATTCCCAAACATAATTTCGCATTTTGTCTTGACAGGAACTGTTTCATTCTGAAAATATTCAAATTCGTATATCGTCATATTTAAGCAAAAACGTTTATGTTAAGCAGATTTTAAATTAAAAGCTATAGAGAAGGCACATAAAAAACTGACGTCAAACGTGTTAATGTAAAGTGAAAAACAAAATGCATCGTACAAAAGAAAAATGTATCAATGCGCAGTTTGAAAATAATTTCTTTCATTTAATTATTAATGAGACAAATACATTTTATTTTTAAAAAATTTCTAACATTCTTTTAAAAGTTATTAAAACTAAAAACCAATAAGTTTTACTAGATTCTTCTTGGAATTATCGCTCTTGATCGAGCATGTGCTTTCATCTCAGTTTATCGCACTTTGAAATGAGGTGAATCCTAACAGATCTATTTCCTAATAAATAGTTTTCCTATACAATTTATTATATTTTGAATCATACTATGTATTTTTTATTTTATGTGTCATCAACATTATCAGCAGTATATATTTTCGACTATTCGCCAAAAAAATTACCGCAGATTATATGAGGCTTTTTTTTCTTTTATTTGAAAAAAGATCTTGCATATTATACACTATTGCAGATTATATACAGGAAAATAGATCAAGTACTTTAAGTATTAACATATTTTACAAATAAGATAAAATGGCTCAAGATTGAGTAATGAAAAAATATGTATGGAAAATAAGTAACTTATATAAAAGATTAACTTTTGTTTACTTTAAAATGATCTCTTCTAAAGAATTATAAGTCAATTTCAATTTTACTAGCTAAAAACAAATTATAGTTCTATAAAAAAAATCCAATATATGTAATTATAAAAACAACTTAGCAGCTGAATAAATTGCTAAAATAATTAATTTTAATAAAGCAAAAAAATTACTAAAAAATTGGCAACTATCTTGAATTACACTATCTAAAGGTTAAAAAGCACAAATAATATGAAATCATTAGATAGGAAAAACATATTATTTTATCATTAACAAAAAACATTTTAATATAAATAAATAATTTTATAATTTACAAAGATAAAATAAATTGCAAGACAAAATAAAATATGAATTTTGAAATTAAGTATTATTAAAATGATTGCTTATTCTAAAATGATATCAAAATATTATTTTTAAAAATATACTAACTATAAAAAAACTGTACTCCACATGACGATTCTCGATATTTGTTAGAATCACTAAATAAGTGCACCCGAACCATAACATTAATTTCTCCTCGTATACCTAAAAAACAAACAATGTATTAAAATACAAAATTACTGGATGAAAGCAAATTAAACATATGAATCTTTTTTAAAAATCAATAATTTTTTAAATATATAAATTCCTATAGAATTTTATAACAAATAAAATTATAAAAAATATATTTCCTAATATACAAAATAAAACTTTAGTAATATTCACCTATTAAATTAATGAGTGCAGGGTGTATGAAGCTAATGATCTCAATTACAATTGCATTTTCCCCAATTATTCATTATAAACTCCTAGTTATAACTGCCCAAAATGTTTAAATGTTGTGATAGAACATTATCATTAAAAAATATTTGTTAGAATCCCTAAACAAGTACACTCAAACCATAAGATAATTTTTTTCTTGTATATCAAAAAAACAGACAACATATTAAAACACAAATTTACAAAGATGAAAGTAAATTACAATAATAAATCCATTCCTAAAAAATTTACAAATTTACTACATTTTTTTATTTGGAAATATTTTATGATTTCCCAAATAAAAATGTAACAGAAGGTTCTATATGGACATTGGTACACAGCTCAATTTTCAGACTTCAAATATTTTTCTTCATTTGAAATTACATTATGTTGGATATTTGCTAAGAGTATAGATAATGGTGTAGAGATTGCTAAGAGACAAATTAAATAAGTTCATTTTCTTTTTCCTTCTCAATTTGTTTCATATTAAATAATATTTTTGACATTTTTACTGATTACTCTGATAATTATAAAAGTTTTAATACATTACTATTACTGCATAAATACAGAAAAATGTCCCAAAATATTTATTATTCCAATAAAATTGTATACAACTTCATTTCTATAAAAAAAAATGTTGTCACTTTAAATAGCTTTAAGTTGATAAATTTCCCTTGTACAATAATATTTCTTAGTTTTGCATAATAATTTAAATAAGAGCAGAGCATCATATGAAAAATTAAAACTTGTAACTCTTAGTTTAATTTCTAAAGACATTTTTTTTTTTCAAGTGAAAAATGTTGCACTGTTTGATTATTTTATCAAAACAACAATATACTATAATAAAGAAAAAAATATCAATATATTTAATATACTGAATAAGAACACACACAAGAATATGTAATTACTACCACTAAAATTTAGGAATAAAAATATTTTTTGATTAACAGATTATTACCATGCATTGTATCATAAATTGGAAACCATCCTGACAGAAGAGATCCTGCTTCTTTACACAATAAAGGATTTAAATCAATGTAAACTTTGCCAATTGCATCATTTGCACTATATGTGTCATAATCCATAACACTAAAATAAGAAAAAATAAAAATTATAAGTACATTTTAGCTTCTTTATTAAGTACTTTAGAAATGAAAATAATAACTTTGCATAAGAAAGTTAGAAATTTGCTGATGAAATTTAAAAGCTCATCTGAAGTGCACAAAACTGTATAAATAATAAATAAAATTGGAATAATAAAGTTATGAATACTATAACGAAAAAGAAAGCATTATAAGAAAATATTTCAAAACTTAAATTTAAAACAAATTTGAAAGTTTATTTCATATCTAAAGTTTAAGAAAAATAAAATACACTAAATGCTGAGAATGAATGAAAATACTTCTTAATGGTGGTTAGCTAATATTTAATATTATTTCATTAGCTAATATTTAAATATAATTTCAACTATGATGCTCCTTTTTAAAAAGAATTTTATGAATTGTGTTGAAAAATAGAACATTTTAATTCTTGTTTAGAAAAGATTTGCCTAGAAACATTTGTGGGTGATAATCACTTTTCTTGAAAATAAATTCATTCAAGAATTCTCAGTACAGAAAAATTTATTATTTTAAAAGAACTATTTTGTATTTTATCCATTCAATCCAAAATATTAAATAAAAAAAAAGATCCGCAAAATTCAAATATAGATGAAATTCTAAAATAATAGTATTCAAATTGGTATTTGAAAAAATATAAAAATTCAATTGTGTTATAATTAATTTTAACTGGCAATTCAATTAAATTGCCAGTTAAAATTAATTATAAAAATAGTAATTTGAAGAATGAAATATTTAAAAAATAAATTCATATTTCTGATAACATCCCAAAAAATAATGTACAGTAATTGGGAAGCTCAACTAATAAAAATTGAAGTGAATATAAAAAGCTAACAAAATGAAATATATAGATTAAATTTATTTCCTTATCATAAAATTATAGATTATTTATTTCATTTTTATGGTGTTACCTCATTATGTATATGTGTAAAATTTGGTTGGAGTGCAAGTAGCCCTTGAAGTTTCTGATGTGTATTTTATTTTCATTTGTTTGAAATTTAAGTGCATGAAATGTTACATCTATTTTAAAAATTTAACGAATTGGATTTTAAGTTAAATTTTTATATTGAAATTATTTAAGTAAAATTTATTTTGAAAGTTTATTACAAATTTATAAAGCTATTTTTCAGGGTTCTGCTATAATATCAGACTACTATAAGGTTAGGACAGTCTTTCAGATGTAGGCTTTGTGCACTTAACAATTAATCATAGTTTGATGAATATAAAAATTGTGATAAAGGAGCTCATACAAATACCATTGAAGGTAGCTTGTCAGTATTTAAGAGATTTGTTTGAGATAGGAATCACATGTCAGGTCAATTTGATTTGTACCTCATACTGTATATATCAGGGGTGGCCAAACTTTTGGGATCTGGGGTCTACTCCACATTTAAAAAATCGAAGGCGGTCTACCAATGTTCATCTACCAATGTCATTCATGTTAAATATTCACCTGTTAAATGCGACCAATGTTTGTTTTTTGTTCATGTTTGAAAAAGCAGATTCGCAAAGATACCTCGATCCAAGGTATGATTTCAAATACAAAATCAATTTGTAAATATTTTAAAACGTTTCCTCAGAAATTAATTTCCAAAAATCAGTATCGCTAAATATGCTCTGGATTTAAGAAATATATCACATCTTAATTTAATAATATTTTCCTCGACTGTGACTGATGTGATATCTATTAAATGTCCTATTTTTTTCAGATACTCCATCAATGTTGACATTTTCATATGGAAATATCATAAATGGGAATATCATAAAATTGAGTATTTCTTTCAAAATAATTAAGTCAAGGAATCTTCTTTCAAATTCGTCAAACAAAACAAGTAAGTATTAAGATATGTCTCGGTTTGGAATATGGATGCACTCTTCCTCCATGTTTTTGAAGTTTCTCAATTCATGTTTTCTTAATTGAGATGCATACCTTTCAATAGTTTTTTTTAATGTTTTAATCGTGTCCTCATCATGTCCGTTTAAGGTTTTAAATCGTAAACCTTTAATCATAAATCTTTAAATCGTAAATCTTTGCACAGTTTGTTTTGGGTTTTAAAGCATAGACTGTAGTAAACTTTTATTTTAAATAATTCATTGATTCTATGTCATAAGTCATAAATGTCTTCGCGGTCTACCAGTCGACCGCAGTTGACATCTTGGCCACATTTGGTATATATGGAAGCATAACCATTTTAATAACATCATGGGAAAAATTTTGGAGACCATAAAAAATTTACTGTCTGATTAGTGCCAACAGTTCTTCAAGAAGTGATTAGGTGAATACTCATAGTTTATCTATTTAAATGATTTTACTGTTGCATGTAATATTTAATGTAATATATTAAGTACTTAAAGATATTTGACATTTATGTATTTAGATTTACTGAGAATTGTAACGCTTTTTAATTAGAAACTCAAGTTTTCATAAAAATTTATCTTATTTACGTTATTGTTTCAGTTTTTTCTGTAGTTAATTGCATTATCTTGACATTTTTTATGGTGGGTGTTATTGCCTAGTTAATAAAAAAATCTGAGTTTTCATAAAAATATCTGTTATTTACATTATTGATTTAGTTTATTTGCCGGATTGTCATTCACTCTAGACTGTGTAATATTTAGTTATTTTATGTTTGTTTTGTAAAACGTAATCTTTGTGAAATTAGTTTCTATTTATTAGTTTATTAATACTTTTATAATAAGTAATTATGATGAAATACCTATTTGAAATTTAAAATAGAGTGAGAGTGCAATATTTAGAATTTGAGTTAGAGGACAGTTGGGATTTTGAAAACCACACAATGCACACAGTGATGTAATTATATTTGTGAGATAATTGTGCAACCCTTGCCAAGAAAACTTTTAATTGTGCTAAACTTGTACCAGCTTGTGGGATTTTACTAAAAAATAAAGTATTAGTTTTGCAGCAAAAAAATTGATAATTTTTTAATATAAATGAAAAATTAAAAATATGATCAAGAAGATAGACAATTACACACTAAGTTACTGAAACTATCATTCGAAATCAGATGTATGTAGGAAAAAAAAAGAATCAGATTAAATCTCTCATAAAATCATTTCAAACTAATATCTTCTGTAAAACAAAATGTTGATCAGATGTTCAACTTTTAAAATATTAACAAAAAATAATGATTTAGTTTTTAATTTTACCTGGACTGAAGAAAAAATTAAAATAATGGAAATGTGCTCATAATAAAAGTGTTCATTAATCAATAATCAAATAAAAGTGCTCAAAGCAGATTTGGCTTGTTATAATTGCAAATCTATTTTTTACAGGACAATGATATGGTTTTTGTCAATTGAAAAGTTTAATGACGCAATTGTAATTACTTCACTCAAAAAATAAACTTCAATAGAGAAACAATTTAATTTATATATTTGATTAGTTTTAAATAATCAACTAAAATTAAAATATAAACAAAAGAAACTAGAAATTAAAATACAAATATTAAATTTAATAACTAACAGAAGTCAAAAGTGCAAGCATGTATGTATGTGTAAATAGAATACTTACAGTTTGCTTCATTTGCTATTCTATAATCATTTTTTGTACATGAAGGCTAATTAGAATGAGATTATAAGTTTAAAACAGCAGATTCCAAACTATTAAAATATGCAAGCTTGAGGCATGTTTGATTTTGGTTGTTGCTCTACAGTCACTTTTTGTACATGAGAATTAACTTGACTGGGATCAACACTTTCAATTGGATTATAACTGCTACAAACATTCATGTCTCAGAAGAGAATTGAACCCATGAATCAAAGGCTAAAATGCTTAGCATTTAGCAGCCAGATTACCCATATATATAATTTTTTTTACTTGTTCAATTATGCCATAGTTATATGTAATGAAGAACATATCCTTCATTACAAATCACCATGAATATGTGTAAAAAAACGAAAATTCAGCTTTTTTTTCAGAATTAAATCATATGCCCATAAATAAAAAAAAATTAAAAATGACATATTGTTACATACATATAAATTGAAAAGAACAAGTCACAATTTTTCTATGAATAAAGCATACCGTATTTGCAAAGGTTCATCCTGTAACTCTTCATCATCAACCTATAAATTAAAATGAACATCATTATGATAAATGAATTAAGATAAACCAAACTTTAAACCAATATTTTACAAATATGTTATTAAAGCACATATATTTTAAGCTAGTTTAAATACTATTTGGAAAATCAAATGGAAAATATTAAAATCATAACAAACAGTATAAACTAAACATATTAGCAACTCTAATTCTGTTAATATCAGTATAAGAACATATTAGTTTACTCAAGTTCTAGAAACTTAATTTTAAAGAAATTTAAAAATTACTAAGTTGAAAAAATTAATAAATTTTTTCTGATAAATAGTTAAAAGAGACATTTAAAATACAGAATTGCATGTATATACTATGCATTAAAAAATTTTCAATTAGAGTAGTAATGATACATAGCAGATTTTTTTTAAATACTAGAAGAAAACAACCAAAATATAATATAAATACAATGCACATGCTCGTAAATATATAAATATACTTGAACATATTTACTATATAGTATGTATGTATGAAATACTTATATTATATATATATATATATATATATATATATATATATATATATATATATATATATATATTTAATAGCAATTTTTTCATCACAATATACAGAAGTCCATAGCAGAAATTTATATACAACTAGGAACATCTGTCCACATTTTTTTCTTGAGACATTATGATAAATAATCCATTTTTCGTCACCTGTTACCAAACGATCTAAAAGTAGATGTCTTTGGAAGCGTGTCTTTATTTGCTGTTGGCAATTGGCTTTGAACAGCTCATGCAGTATCCATGTTCCAAACTTAGATACTTTTCCAATCTTCTTTATATGACGAAAGACTGTTCCATGAGATGAATTCATCCTTTCTGTGATCTGATCCACTGTTAATTGTGGCTCTGAATCCACAAGATTTCGAAGAATCATCAGTAGCTTGACAGTCCTGGGTGGACCCAGGCTTTCTCAAGAAGGTTGTGCTATTCTTTCCTTCAAGTTTCCAGTCTTTGACCCTAATTGTGTCAAAGTCCCTTTGGAGGCAGTCAGCCCATCTCAGTGGGGGTCTACCTCTTTTTCTAATTCCAGTTAGTCTAGCCAACAGGATTCTTTTAGTTGTTCTGTCATCTTTCATTCTTATTATATGCCCATCCAATTTCATACATTGTATCTTATGGTACTTTATAATGTCTGGTGGCTTTCTGAATAACTTGTAAAGTTCAGAATTAGTTCTTCTCCAAATTCATTGTTGCAAACACTACAAAAAATGGAGCATAGAACTTTCCTTCCATAGGCAGCAAAGATTCTCTCATGAGCTTGGTACAGGGTCCAGGTCTCAAAAGCTAGGTAAGGACTGATCTCATAAGGCTTCTATAAATCAGTAGCTTAGTGTCACTTATAATATTATCAGATTTGAGTTTTCTTATGCTAAAGAAGCATCTGTTGGCCGCAGTTACTCTCTTCCTTACTTCTGATGATATAGAGTTTTCAGTGTTGATCTCAGAGCCAAGGCAGGTGAAGGACTTCACCTTTTCAAATGTGTATTCTCCAATCTCAATATGAGTGGAGGTATCTGTGTAGTTGACATATAGCATAGAAGTTTGGCACATTTTATCTCCCGCACAAGCACACGGTCTTTAGCCAATCATATAAATGTAACATTTTTTTATTTTCATTTCAGAAATTTTAATCAAGGCTAACATATTCCTAAATCCTGAGACTTTTTTAAATATTGTATGAACAAGCACTTAAGCAAGCAAGCAGAAAAAGGAACCTTTCTTTCACTAGAATCTAAAAATTTTACTATAGTGTAATACTCTAAAAAATTAGATAAATTTATTAAAACCATGTGAATGAAATTTAGAATCAAATAAATAATTCATTTAATTGGCAAAATTAAAATTAATTTTATCTAGAAAATCATTGAGAAATATATTGTAATTTTGTGAATGAATAATTTTGTTTAAAAATACTAAAATGATTTAGCAGTTCAAAAGTTGATCATAATAATTTTTAATGTGAAACAATGGTTAATCTGCGCTTTAGGTCCCCTACTTCGCCAACTCACGAATTTGAAGCGCTTGCTAGCGCATGCTCAATAATTACTCGTTTGTTTTAGCCTTTTCATTGGTCGCTAATTAAATTTCACTTTGAAATATCGGTAGAATTTTTGCCATGGCATTGGTGTTTTTGAAAATGCGCCAAGGAGGGGACCTAAAGCGCATTTTCACCGAAACAATTGATAAACTAACATTTTTTAACCAACTTAAGCAAAAAGCATTACAAAATACAAGATAACTATGCACTAGAGTAACAAAATTAAATTAATAGTTGATGTTTGATCATTGTAAACGATAAATTTAAAAAATTAATAGCTTAAATATATATTTTAAAAGATAATTTTACCAAATGCAATTCAAATATTTCTCATGCAACACTAGATTGAGATATTTATAGATATTGTCAGGATCAACAGACTTAGATATGAATCTATAAGAATATTTTTTATATGATTTATGGTCTTAAATATTGCATTGACAGTTTATGTAATAAAAAACATTAGATCTTGCCTCAAATCTAAACCACTCAGAATTCCATTCTGGATTTAAGGAATGCCGAAAAACTTCTGTCTTATAAGTTGTATTGCTAAGTTTGATCTAAAATGATAAAAACAAATTAACAAATAGGTTTTAAAAAATTGATGATATAAATTATAATGTAAAGAATTAGATGTTCTTTACCTCAACAAAAGCATCACACGTATCACTAGCTCTGTCCATAACAGGAAGATTTCTACCAGCAACAATCCTAACTTTTACCTTTCCAGGCATTGTTTCAATTTCTATATGAAGTCAATAATAGATTTTCAAATGAATATTTTGAGAATGCAGACATTGATAAAAAAAAAATTTCAAGCACAATAAACTACACATTATATTTTTAAATAACTTATGAAAATTCATTTATAATACATTAACTAATAGAGAAAATATGGAATCTTCAATTTTACATCTGAAATTTTTAGAGCAAAAGTTCAAATATTTTGCCATATTTTTACTCGTTATAAGCACAAATAAATGCAAAAATCAAATGCTTTATTCATATAAAAAAGTTGAATAACTATCTGTTTTCTTTTGAAATCCTTATAATGTTTTCTTTAAGTCTAAACTCAAGTTAATTTTCTAATTTCAAATGAATAACTTTGCATTTGATTTGTTAAAAATTATTTTTGATATTGTTTACAGTGAATAACATTGTATGGCTTATTTAACTTTTTAATAACATTCTCATTATTCTAAAAACTAATCTAAAGGATATATTCTTTAGATTACTTTTTAGAAACTAGGTAAAAACTAAATTAAAAGATACACTATTTTTTTTTTTTTTTCAAATTGGGAGACAAAATCTTTAATATAAAATTTAGAAAAATATATTAAAATGTGAAGCTCATGTTTAGATTCTGCATTATACAATTCTATGAAAAACCTATTTATATTTGCCAGAATTTAAGCAATTAATTTTTATTTACTAAAAAAACATTTAAATTGTTTATATTTTTTTAACTTTAAAAATTTTTTTAATTGATTAAATAAACTAATTTATTTTTTGCTAAATTTTCACTGCAAAAAAAAAAAAAAAAAAAAAAAAAAACCCCATTAAGAGCCACTTATAGCCTTGTAAATTTTCAATAAAAAGAAAGTTTCAACTCCTACAACACCTTATGAAACCAATTCTATGTCTTATTTATTGTAATTTTGAGCAAACATTATGCAATTATCTCATGAATGAAAGTGTTACTTTCAAATCATAAATCTTAGGCTTATCAGAATAAAATGACCTCATTTCTTTTAGAAATATATTATTTTACTAAAAATGCAGGCTACTATAATTATAACTTTCTCCTGGATGAGATTTTTTCATATACTTAAAAATATATAAATAAAACTTGTCAAAGTTATAACTAGGTGTATTTCAAATAAAGATTTACTTATATACAAATTTCAAAATGGGATTTTATTACTCAAATAATGCTTTATGTTTTGCATTTATCATTAAGTTTGCTAAAATATACTATTCAACTGAAATTGTGCATCATGTCAATTTCATTTAGTTTAGTTAATAAATCATTGTACAGTCACTTTTTATAAAAACGAGGGTTGATTAAGCTGGAACCTGACTTAATATAGATTGAGAGGACTGCAAAAATCCTTGCCTAAGATAAAAGTTAAGCCCATGTAGTATTGTAACAAAGGCAAAAAAAATACTCCCCATGTAATATCTTCAAAAATTTGAAACATGTTATAGTTGCTGGTAATAAAAGAAAAATTATTTCCTATTGACTTCTTAAAGTGAAACTGGTAAAAAAAAAAAAAAAAAAAAAAACTGATATTGTAATTTATTTCTGAATAAAATAATATACTGTCTTTTTATGTCAACATATAATTTACCTATGGCTAGTAATATTTGTAACAATTTTGGTACAAATATTTTATATCATATTATTTATACAGTTTGAGCATTTAAATAAATTGTTTGAAAAATAGTAATTATTAATAATTTATATTTAGCTATCTAATAATATAAAAGATGTTATTTAAATGCATTCTTTAAATTTATTTGCTTTTTATCTAGTATATGTTTAAGAGCAAATTTTGGAACCAAACTGTATTTTAGTTAAGAATAAAATCTAATATTTACACAAAATTTGGTTACTTCCAATTAGTTGTGCTCAAATGATGAAAACCCAAATATTATTAATAATTTCATATACTTCTATTGAAAAGTGTAAAGAAATTATCATCTTAAAAGATTTGGAAAACTATTAAAGATTAAAAAGTGTTCACTCTTTCCATAAAACAACGTATATTTTAAATTTACAACTGAAAATGTTTTACTTCAAACTAGCAAAAAAATTTTGATAACTTCCTTCATAGAACAAATAAAATCTCACAGCCAAACTAAAACATTTTAAGAAGTCAGTCATTTGTGTTCTAAACATAAATGTTATTAAAAGTTTTATTTCAGTTCTGAAAGAAATTTCTATCTATTTAATTAGCAAAAATAAGGTGTTTTAAATATGAATAAAGTTTTTAAAATAAACAATAAATAGATTTAACAAACTATATTAAATTCACCTTTAAAGTAACCATAAAAACTGAATTAAGCATATAAACTGAATGAACGAAAATCACTTCAATAAGTTAACATTATAAACACGTTTAAAAAAAGCGCTGAATGAAAACACTTTTGCATTTTTATATTAACTTTATGGTTTTAAATATATAAAATAGGCAATAAGCAAGGATGTTTTAAAAATTCAACGCCAACTTATTATTCTAGGAAAAATGTAAATTGAGTAAAACAAATGTTCACAAAAACCATTTCATTTAGAAAAAGATTTACATTTATGTTTCATGGATCCATAAAATTAAATAAATTAATCAGCAGAACAAAATTCATTAGATCAACTTTTTCATAATACTAAATAAGCGTAGCAATATATTAATTTTTTAATGAAAACATTCTCAGATATAAGAGAGAGAGTGTGATTATAAATTTAAAAAAGAAAGAGAACAATTATTTTAAGTACACAAGTATGTCTATAATTGTGGTTTTGTTTTCGTTTCTTCCACAATCGGCATGGTTACAAGGAAATCGAAAATAAATTTTATTAAATAATATAAATAATAAAAACAGTATTAAATAAAAAATAAATGTGAATTTATTAAAAGTATTGTTTTGAATCATGTTCGAATTAATAAGTAACATATGTTTTTTATTACTTATTAAAAAAATGGAAAGTGATATGTAAAAAATACGAGGTCAATCAGCTATCATATTTTCTAGTTTTATGTCATATTTAAATCATTAAAAAGATATGATACTTTCTATAATATTAGCTGCGACTGTAAAGTTTTATTGATTACTTCTCCGATTTGTTTTTAATGCCGGTTTCTGAACCTGAACTGTGAAAATTTCATCATCTTATAACACTGACAGAATCCATCAAAAAATCATTGTGCAAAAAAATAAAAATAACTCAAGAATTCAGTACATTACTATACATACTTTTTTTTTTCTCTAATATAAATTCTCATTGATTAAGTCAAAACATTTCATTTAATTCTAAAACTTCCTTATTTCCTCGTTATTTCGAATAATATTCTACCAATAAAATATTTAAGACTTAAGGGGTAATTTATATACCTCAAAATTGCTCATTAATTAATTAAAAATGTTTGCATAGATTTAAATATGTATAGTAAATTTAAATAAATTCACTTTATCATATGTTTCAATTAACTAGTTAAGAGCGATTGATTGGATTTTCTTTCTCATTTAGTATATCATTTTTGCGTTTATTACTCATTTATATTTAAATACTTCATCATGTTCCTTACGAAACAGTTATTTCGAAAAGAAGTCATGCTTTTGGCAAAGTTTGATCTACTAGTTTTGGGTGGAGGTTCAGGGGGAATAGCTTGTGCTAGAAAAGCTGCTGAACTTGGTGCCAAAGTTGGTTTGATTGAAAGTGGAAAAATTGGTGGAACATGTGTAAGTGCATAGTAACATGTTTTATTTCATAATTAGCTTTTAAAAGCAATGCATAATTTTTGTTTTACAAGGATTTTCAATACTTATGCTTACTTAAGTACTTACAATACTTAAGTATTAAAATTTCTTGTAAAAAAAATAATTTTATAAATTTAAGAATTTTCTTGCTAATTATAAATATTCTTAAAAGGAATGATTGCATCATTTTATTTCCTGTTTGACAACCTCCCTTTTTAATTGATGTCCTAATACTGAAATTAACAAGTTGGCATTAACCATAATTTTATTATAAACAAATGTAATTTATATTTAAGTGCCCTCCCTCTTGTTTCAAATAGTGTCTATGAAGTACTCTTCTGTTTCATTAATTTATGATGCAGTAGGGTACTTTCATACTATTTCATTGATCTTTTCAACAGAAAAGAATTATGTCATCAAATGTTCCTATTTGGTTACTACACCATTTGATTTACTTCAGAAGCTCATATTTTATTTCTTAATTTAAGTCTAGGAAGTTTTGAGCATATTATTCTATTTTCTGTAGATAACAAGGATAATTTATCGAGCTTATGTAATTGTGCATAATTATTACTATTAAAGAATGCTTTGCACACAAAATTAAATTAATGCAAATTATTTTTGAAAATGTGAATGTTAAGAAATATTGAGATTTACGAAAAAATAAACAGTACATACATACAAATTTCAAAACAGTAATTTAAAAAATTTTTTAGTGGATTAGCATATATAATTTACTAGCGTATGTAGATTTATAACCTGTGTGTGTGTGTGAAGAACATTAGAAAATCAAATTTGAAATTTCATGCAAAAGAAATATCAGCACATATTTCTAAGAGAAGCTCAATATTTTCAAATCTAGAAAACATTAATCAGCTTATGTTTTCTATTTAAATTTGTTCAATCCATTACTTAAGATTAATAACCAGTTTCTTAAAATTCTCCATGAGTTATTGTAAACTCACAAGTATGTACTTGAGCAAATGTATCTACAAAGCAAAAACACACATCCATCTCAACATTTCCCAGTAATCCATCATTTACTAGCAATGCTAGCTACAAAATAGTATTCTGGCCTTTTATTCAATAGTATCTGAGTTTGAATCCCAACTCAGGGTTGGATTTTTTAGTTTAGAATCCACTTTAAACTACAGGTCGTGGCCTAATTAGTTCTTGTGTACAAAAATAACTTATAAAATAGAATTAATTCTACAATTTTTATTGACCAGCAAAAGAATGAATATTCCTTTATAATTTTCATTTAGTAATGCAAACATTTTGTGAAGTCTCAGTTCTGTGCTATCATCCAGAAGCCATTGGCTAAAAAGTTTTGTTATCTATACTTGATGATTATAAATAAATTATGCTACAACATTTAATGAACATTATTCTTTCTTTGTTGTTTTCATTCCATAATTTTTTATAAATTGTACCAGCTTTGAATAAAAGAGCAGTTTTAATCTTTATAGCAACTTACTGGAATTTATAAAAGAAATAGATAAATTCAGATATGGATTGACATTTTAAATGTGAATAAATGTAAACTAGAAATGATTATAAAACTATGCAACATCAAATACTAATATTTATAAGCAGTTTGAAGTTCAATTCTTAAATATTGGATATATTTTAAATGCTGAAACATCTTTCCTTGTCATTAAGTGAAATAACTTAAGAGTTGTCATCCAAATATTATCTCATACTTTCCAAGAATAAATTTATGTTCTACAGATATTCATCATTTTTTTCATCAATGAGTCAGTAAAATGGTTTTGTGATTCAAATTTTCAACAATTCACTCAATCATTCTGTATTATTTATGAGTGAATTTCAAGGTTGTGGCCCAATTTTTATCTAAACATATATTTAAGAAATTTAACAAAATAATACTAATTGTACTAAAATTTAAGCACAAATACTCTATGGTCCTTTTTGCATATTTTTAATGTGGGGGAAAACTACCATTTTCTAATAACCTGCATTCCTTATTACATTAGAAAGATCAATAACACTAAAAATGCTCAATATTACAGTTTGGCAACCCTAGTTTATCATCATAGGTCAATTTAGAACACTTAATTTTACCTTCAAATTTATTATTCTTATGACAATAATTCAAATAAAAAAATCCTCTTTACTTATGCTTTTTATTATTAATTGGATTTAATTCACTTATTTAAAAAAAAAAAACTATGGTATAATAATTACATAGTCTTTGTGACTTTTTTAATCAGCCAAAATTTAAAAATAAGCTAAAAGGATTATATGGCATCTGTGCCAAAAATCTTATTTCATTCAAGTGTTTAAAAGAAAATGAGAGAAATGTCACTAAAAGTATTCTTACATTTCACAATTTTTCTTTTTTAATTTATTGCCTAGGCTCTAAAATAGTTACCCTTTCTTTTAAAAAAATTCCAGTTTAACACATTCGCTGCCACCAAAATTTATATATCCATCCTCAGAAGCCGAATTTAAAAAAAGTGTTTTAATGATAAAAAGCGTTCCTAATATTTTAATAGTAAAGCCAGAATTAAAGAAAAACCTTTTATTTTCTAATAATAATTAAAAATGCTTCACTAACGTGCCACAAAAACCTCATCGTTCAACCTCCAAATCCGAACTAAAACTAAAGCAGTTTACTTATCATACTCGATTGTCGTCCCAGAGCGTCACCGGCATAGGAGGTAGCGCTATGCTGACGCGCCAGCGCGTCAGTGGCAGCGAATGTGTTAACAATTGGTGTAAACTTTTGAAATCAGCTTGTTAAGCAACCTTTTTCTTTTTACTTCATTTTAAATGAAATGATTTTTATTATTTAAAGTAAAATATGTTTTGTGAAATAGTTATTAGTGAAATATTTAATTTTCTAAGTTTTGCAATAAAAAAAATACATAAAATGTTCTGTAATACAATGCTATATTTAATAAATGCAGATGCAGCATTATCCTTTTTTGTCAATATTAATTTTTTATTTTTTAAAAATTGTTAACCTCTTCTGTTATTTGAATACAACCAATCAGAATATATGGTCCAGTTTTTACTTAAACATGTTTCTTATAGTTTATCAAATTTTTTCTTTCTTCCAAAATTGAATAATACTGCATCTGTACAATTTAATTTTTATATATATTGTTTTTCATAAATTTGTGTACATTTTAAATAGGGTATAAATATTTTATGGAATGTGCATAGGTTAATGTTGGATGTGTTCCCAAGAAAATAAGCTACAACTGTGCTTCTCATATGGAAATGTTGAGAAATATGCCAGATTTTGGATTATCTGTGGATTTAAAAGCATTTGATTTCAGGTGAAATTTTAAACTTTTTTTCTTTTTGTGTGAGGGAAAAAGACTGATATTAAAACTTCAACTGTATGACTTGTTTGATCCATTTAATCATCTGTTCCAAAAGATTTGTCACTTGACTATTCATAAATTTTTAAATATCAATATATGGTCATAGCTTAATATTTCAATAATCAAAATCAAAGAAATGTTAAAGAATAAAAATTAATAAATTTACAAATATAATATTTAATTTTACAATGTGAATAAAATATATTAATAACTTTATTCATAAAGTACATGAAAAAATGTCAAAACTGCTCTAAATTTAACTTAAAAAAAAAATTTTCTCATGTTTATTCTGAATCAACAATTCGATCAGTAAAAATAATAACTGGAATACAAGAACAAAAATAATTAGTTGATACTGATTAAAATATATAATTGCTATATTTCACTTAGTAAAGTGCTAAACAGTTTTATATTCATTTATATCTTTCAAAAAAGTCATTAACTTTAAGCAAAGTATATAAAGTAATGTCTCTGGTTTCTAATTAAATGGTGAATGTGATTACATTGTTACTATCCATATTTATTTACTTAGTTTTAGTTACAAAAATTAGTAAATTTCCTTGTTTCTTGAGGAGTCTAAAATTCAAGTTTTAGCAAATGTAATAATTGTCAAAAGTATCTCTTCTTAAAAATTTTAAGGTCAAAGAAATCATGTCAAATAAAAATGCTACTAGAAACTTTTTTATATATAAAGATGTATGTAAGCTTTAAGTTAGTAAGAGAAATCTTCCCATTTAAGTATATACAATTGAATCTATTGAAAATTTTAAATATATTGAAAATAGATTTAAATCTCTTAAAATCTATTGAAAATTTTAAATTTAATTTGAATATATTTTTTATCACCAGAAATGATTATGATATTAAAAAGTAACTGGATTATTAGGAGTTTAAAAATATTATTTATTCCTCAATTTTGAAATCATCAAATTAGAAACTTTATTGAATATGAATTTTTTTAAGTTTGTTTATGGCTATTTTCTTTTGTTCACATCAGTCATATAAAGAAAAATGTAAAAATATGTCACTATCCTAATTATGTCACTATTGCAAAATTTTTAAGTTCTAAATTTTAACATTTTAATTTTGTACTTCTTAGCACAAATTCTTAATGGAAACATTAAAGATTTTCATTTAGTCTTTTGAAAACAAATAGGAGGAATATATTGTGCCTGCAATTATTTAAGCTTGAAAATTAAATATTTTATAAAGAAATTCCAGAATTTATTAGTGAAAGTTAAACATTAATAATATTACATTCTAGAAAACATATAATATTGATTATATAACTTTACTTAAGTAAACTATTTGAAAAAGTTGATATTTTTGCCTAGTTATCATTTAATACATTTATTTTAATTGATCGTGATATATTTCAGAAAATTCAAAATGAAAAGAGATTTATATATACAGAAGTTGAATAACCTGTACTTCTCAAACTTACAAAAGGTATGATTAAATTCTTAAGAATTGATGTTTTTTAACTTTGATAAAGTATTCTAAAATAATCAAATTTCTACTATTTATTATATTGATTTAATATTTTAGAGTGGAGTTGTTTTCATTGAAGGTAAAGGGCAATTTGTTTCAACTAATACTATCAAAGTAAATGATAAAGAATATTCCGCTGACCATATTGTTATAGCAACTGGGGGTAAACCAAGTATTCCAAATATTCCTGGTATGTTTATGTATTCACAAATAAAATAGTTGGACTTTACGACTATATAATATTTATTGTTTAATACTACAAATTGTGCTTTATGAGAATTTTATGTGGGATGGATGTTGCCTTGATATTCCTGAAATTTCTTATTTAAAAATAATGTTCTCATTTTTCAAATTCAATGCTGAAGTTTCTATATTTTATTTTAAAACATTTTACTAATCTAATTTTATGAAATAATTATAATAATTTTTTCAACTGTGATAAATATTTTTAATGTGATGTATGCTTTTCTTCCTGAAATGGAAAAAGCAAAAGCTGAAATGAAATTTTGAAAGATAATAAAGGAGAAAAAATTTTTTCCTCGTTTAAACTCTCTTTCAAACCAGAAATAATGTCAAAATGCAGACTTAATTATACTGAATGTGTAATGTAATTCAGTCCTTCCAATAAAGCTTTTCATTGTGTCTTGTTATATTATGGAAATGTGAAACAAAAAAAAATGTGTATTGTTTTAAAATCAAATTCTTTGATGTAATTATAATTTAATCATCATCCTGATTTTAATTATCAAAACAAATAAATCATAAGTATTCAAAATAAGAAAAGAAAATCATCTAAGCTGAAATATACTAATTTTAATACTGATAAGAAATAATTATATTGCTTCCTTAAAAAAATTTCTTATATTTATAGCAAAATTTTGATAATCCTCGCAAAAAATTTTAGATTGTCTCTTAAATATTTCAATTATTTTGGATTTGATTTTTATTTTAACTTTTTTTACAAATAAAAGGATGTTTCATTTTATTTATTTATTTTCTTTTTTATTGAAATAACTAAAAAAACATAAAGGAAATTAAATAGTTAGATTTTGTATTGATCCTTCAGTCAAGGAGGAAATATTCATTAGGTATAAACTGAAATTTAATTCTTACAAAACAAATCGATATTAAACTGAATAAACAAAGTCTATCATTTATTTATTTATTTCAGAAAAGATTATACCTGCTGTACATAGATGAGAATATTTTAAGTAGACAAATCTTTCTTCATACTATTGAGAGAATGCTTAATTATTGTATGGGATGTCGAAAGATTATTTTTCTTTTTTTCTTATTAAGCAATATGATATTCTAAAAAATATTCATAGTTCAAGTTCCAAATATTCTTCCAGGTATCTGAAGTGTGAAATATATGAAAATCTGCAATTTGCATTACATTTCATTCTTTTTTGCAATTTTTTTTTTTTTTTTTTAGCTTTATTTACTCTTGAATCAAAAAGCCAAACCAATAATAAATCAAATTAAATTAAATTTATTTGTTTGAAGTAATTTATTTTCAGTTCAAAAGAAATAATTAAAAAAAATTTGTTGTAAATTAGTATTAATACTACTTAAAACTGGTTAGACTCATATAAGAATATAATAGGGATAATCATGAATTGGTATTGCTAAACATAAGTTTACTGATAGTATATGTATGCAATATCAGAAGTTGTTACTTACAAATTTCTTTGCTATATTTATAATTTAAAAATTTCTGTTATTTATCTCCTTATAGTAAAAATAAAGTATAATTTAAACCTTGTACTGAAAACTTCATATTACAAAAAGCTACCAAATAATATTGACAATACATCACAAGGAAGAAGGAATGGTGTCAGAGGAGAAATATAGTTCAAAATTTCCGGTGAGCTCCATAATGTCATAACCAAATAACTAAGACATAAAATACACATGTAAACCATTTTTTATATGGCTGTATTATCGACCACTTAGATTGTGGGCATATGTAGATGACACTATCAAAGAAACTCAGAATCATACAGTATCATCTCAGAACTTTATCAATCATATATATGTTAAATTTCTATATGAAAAAGATATCGTTTGCATTTGTTCTTGTAAACATGCAGTAGTTTTATAAATGCTATACATTTAGCAACTTTTGCATACTTTTTTTCATAAAAGGTTTTATATGTATTCATACATTAGTTTTGCTTTTGAGCTTTTATTTTCAGAAACTGCTGATACTTTTCATTTATGAATATGAATCTATATGATACATGGAAAAATCAAATCTAGCTATAAGACTACTATTAAAGAAAAGAAAGGCTAAAGACTGGGCTGAAGCAACTTGTCATAAAAAAAATACAAAACTATTTAGTTTGTTAAAATATTTCTTTTTAATCAGTTTGCTTCTTAAAAGTTTTTGGATAATACAACAAAGAAAAATAGCTGATGACTTATATGAGTGATGTTAAAGCTTGACTAATAATATTTTCTACTTCTAACATAGTGATTTTTTTCTATGAATAAAAAACTTTGGAAATTACTGTAATACGCAATTAAAGTTAAAAGCTAAGACATTCAAGCATTTTTTTCAGTATATATTAATATCTATCTGTTTGATGCTTGTTTACATTTTAACATTAAATAATATGCTTCAACTATTATAAATATTTATTTAAAATTATAAATTTTTTTTCTGTTTATAAGGTAATGACTCTGCAGTACCAATTTTTATCATGTAAAATCTTTTTTGTACAATTATTGAAACATGTCATAATATTATTTTAAAATTCATGACCTGAAAAAAAATCGCTACTTCTATTTAATTTTTCAACCACATTCAAAGAAAATAAGAGCAGAAACTGTCTGCGATAAGTAAAAATACTTTTCATAATATTATAAAAAAATCTAATTTTTGTTATTTAAAATGATAAAGGTTTATTAATTTTTCATTAATTGCTTAGTTAAGGATTTCAGTAATTTTATTTCATGCAAAAACTGCTTTGTTACAAATAACAATTAAATTCAGATTTAGTAATAAAAAAAAATTATGTGCCATCAACAATTTTAGATTTTGATTGTATGTCACCTTTTTTCCAATTTAATATTATTAATTGTATTCCTTATTCTTGATTCGAGATTATAAAATTTATTTATAATTTAGTTAAATTCATGCTTAAAATAGCAATTTATTTAGCCTTTTTTTTAAAGTGGGTGCACAAAAAGTGTTTTCAAAGAATGTATGTATATTTAATAATATGTAATGTATATTTAAAGTGCATAAATATTCATTAATGAAAAATGCTTTTCAATTCATTTAAAAATTCACTGGTTTTCAACTTTAAACAATTTTTAATTATTATATACTCAAACATTATTTTACATATTCTAAGTAATATAGGAAAAATTATATAAAACCTTACTTTTTTAAATTATGTTTAAATTCAACAAAATTTTCGGTATTTTTCAAATAATCGGTTGTCAAAAAATTATCATGTTCTAAAAAATATTTCATTGACAAAAACTATCCTTGTGAATAGCATTATATTTAAATTTTCAACCAAAATGAAGAAATATCAAGAAAGTTAATTAAATGCAAAGACAATATTTTTCAAGGGACTGAAGAAAAAATTGAGTATTATTTAATTATAATTTAAACATTATCTGTAAATGTGTTACTCTAATTACTTTAAAAAGAATTTCATAAATAATGGGGTAAAAAAACAAAGTATTTACAATTCAAGAAGAATTTATGTAAAATATTTGTGATATAATTTCTTTAAGCAATGCATATTTTAAAAATTAACATAACCATAATGATTTATCACAAACTATTTTTGAAATTATTATTTAATATTTGAATTTTAATAAATGAAAGCTAATACACTTAATAAATACAAGCTAATACATAAATATTAATTATATATCAGCTTGTATATTTATTACAAAATTGTAAAAATAACTTTTATTTTATTCAGGTGCAGAATTAGGTATTACTAGTGATGGTTTTTTCGAATTAGAAAGAATTCCCAAGTAAGATAATTGTAATGCATAATTAGAGAATTATATTTTTTATTATAAACAATTATACTAGAAGAATTTTTAAGTTCATTGTGATTTCCATTAATAAATCATATTATAATTATTTTCTTACTGGAAATTATTTGTAAAGCTAGAGAGTTACATAACACTCAAATCACTCAAACTAAGTTTTAAAAATGTTTTGTGATAAAAAATAACAAAAAAATGTATTTAATAATAAAGACAAGTTCCTTAAACTGAGAAAGATACTATCTTTTGTTCGAAATCTAGGTTAGGTTCTCTGTACTTATACAATAAGTGTTTATATATATGTGTGTATAAAAGCACCAGAAATTCAGCAACATTAGTCAAAACACTATTTTTTAACCTCTTTTTAATCCCTCTATTTTTCATGTCTATTGGGAGAGATTCTTTAAAGCAAAGATTTAATGTTTAAATTGTTTTCAGTTATGCATACTAAATCTAACAACTTAATCCATAAGTAATAAATAATTTCTCAGTTCACTTTATTTTTTAAAAAAGTGAAACAAATATATATTTGTAACAAAACTAATAATTATGCCAATACTACTTTTTATTACACTGTGCTTATTCAGTATATTCTTTCATTTCTTATCCCAAATTTATGTTTAAGCATAACAGTTTCAAAAAGCGTTTTTTTTTTTTTTTTTTTTTAATTTATATTTATTAATAACAAGTTCTTATGCAGAAATTCTACTTTTAATTTTTCTTCTTCCTCTATTTAAATAAAAAATTTGAATAAGATTTATTCATTTTTAATGGGATAAATCAATGACTTTAAAAGCAATATTCCATTGCTTTCTACTAAAGTATTCTTACATTTCAATTATTTCACGACTAAATAAAAAAATGGCAAAACCAAAAATTATGCGAAAAAAATTTTTAATGAGTTTTGTCTATAAAAGTTTTGTACATTATAAGATTTACATTTTCTAATATTATGCCTATATTTTTCTTTTACCTCATTGTTTTTTTTAAATAGAAAACCTATTTATTCAGTATAAATAAAACATAATAATTTATAAAAAGTTAAATTATAAATAAATTATATAATCTTCAATAGATTAGTTAAATCTAATTTTGTCAACATTGTTTGTCAAATAACAAGTTCATGTGATAAATAAAAATTTATTAACTGATATTCTTTTCAGATCTGTTTTAATTTCTGGTGCTGGTTACATTGCTGTAGAATTATGTGGAATATTGAAAGCTTTTGGTTCTGATGTTTATCTTGCAATTAGACAAGAAAAAGTAAGTAAATATTCCATTTTATAAATGCATCTTATTTTGAAGAAAATACCATCCTTAAAATTTTTCTTAAGCTATAGATTTTTTTTATTTAATTTTCTCTGTCAACTTTTTTATATTTTAACAAATTATACATATTTAGTAATAAAAGCTATCAGTTTACTCTGAATTAGTATATAACACATGCAATGTACATTCTAAATTGATTTTAATTTCTGATTTAAATATATATAAATTTGAGATTTATTTGAATAGTATTTCTCTTGAAAATCTCATGATATCAAACATTAAATGTAATGTTAAATTCAATGTTATTATGTGTGGGTTTTATTCATTCTGTAATCTAAGCTGTGAATGAAAAGTCAGTGCTGTATTCAGCATTTGTGAATGACTTCCCTTGGAGCATATTGTTCATAGTAGTTCAAAATCCCTTTAATAGTAAATTATTTTTAAATTACTCCTCAATCAAAAGTGATCACTAAAAAGTAAACTAAATTCAAATTCAAATGTTTACTATAAACTTTATTTATAAAACTTTGCAATAATTAAAGCCTTCTGCTTCAACTAATTCATAAATTAGTACTTAATTATGATTTTGATTCAAAATGCAAATATTTATTATAAATTCTTAGTAAAACATTAAAAATATTTTAAAGATGTTTTTTTTTTTTTTTATCTTTATTTTCTAAAATATTAAAATGAAATTAGCTGTATAGTTATTATTGATTTCTTCTAATTTAAAATGCATTTTATTAAATTCATTAATTACCATTTTGCTTTTAAACACAAAAATATTTGATACCTTTTTTTTTGTTTTAGCAAAAAATTGAAATTTTGCGATTTGTTACAAAATCGCAATTCAATCATTATTGTTTATAGTTTATGAATTAAAACATGAATGATTATTCTCAAATAATCTGAACACCCCAAAAAATTCTCCATTCTTTCGTATTAAATATAATAAATCTATTTAATTTAAATCTCACCTGTGTATCATATTTTTGGCAATTGTTATTGTTTTTAATGAAAATTGTTTTATTGCACTGTTAATTTATTTAAGTAATGGTACATTTTATTGTTTAAGGAGTTAAATTACCTTATATTTTGTAAGCACTGAGAAATACTTGAGACTTTGTTGTATTTTAATGCATATAAATGCTAAATGCAACGGTGATCTCTTTGTACCTTTATTATCAGAAATATTGGAAACCTAATTGTGCTGCTGATTAATCTTATTACTTTTCATGATTTATTAAAGAATTTTTCCTGTGGATTTTATTCTCATATAAAGGCAACTCTAGAAATACTCTGATATGAGATAGAAGTCAAAAATAAGAAAGATTTATTTCTTTTAGTTAAATATTTTTAGAAACTTGAAAATTCAATTCTAAAAAGCGTGGCTTAAACAAATTGGTTATTATTATTTTTTAGAACTTTTATTTTTGTCCCTATTATCTAAATTAATTTTCAAAAAAATGCTGCAATGCTTTATGAATTAAAAAATTAATTTTTTAGTTGTGTGTTATTAAATTAATTTTTTAGTCACTTATATGCACTTGAAAAATAAAATATTCTTCTGTGGTTTGCAAAATAGGTAAAAGATTCATGGTAATGTGTGAAAATATTTTTAATAACAGGAACCAAAATTGATGAAATTATATTCCCTGATAGATTGTGCTGCAAGAAAATGCTTATGACTAGTTGGTAGACTTAGGTTATAATTTAATTCAGGATTTCCAAAATATTTTATATATGTCTAGTAAAATATCATATTTTGAAGCATCACATAAAATAGTTTGCTGTAATTCTTTTTGTTAGTAAAAATAAGATTTTAAGTTTTTATTTTCATTCTATTTAATATCTTGTTTTGTAATATTTCTTTTAACATTGTTTGAATATTTTACATATTGATTTCTTTAATGAATAAATATAAGTGCATTTGAAAATCTAAGCTATTTTTATAATTTGTCATGCAGAATTTGTTTTTGAGTTATGTTTTCATTTTACTATTTTTTAAATGGTTATTATTGAATATTGCTACATAGATTAAATTTTTTTTTACAGTGATACCATTTACAGTTTAACTAATCCAGCATTTACTTTTTGCTGCATATCTATGCAATTTTTAATTCTTTATACAATTTTTCTAAGTATGTTATTTACACTGAAGTTGCCTATCTCCTAAAAATTACAATATTGATCCATATTTATACATATTATATTTTTTCATTTGAATGATATATAACTTATTTTTAAAAACACATACTGACTTTATTCATTTGATAGAAAAACTAAGTTTTTGTTTTTATTTTAAATATTAAAAAATAGCTACATGTGTTAATTGATTTCTGTCTTATCATTTTGAATAGCATTATTGTCATGCTTAATTCATCATCTTCAGCTGTATTTCATTTATTCAGTTTTCATGAAAAAAAAAAATAATAATAATAATAATAATAAAAATTAAAAAAATAAAATTTAAAAAAAAAATCCCTTTTGCAGGTACTTCGTACATTTGATGATATGATCAGTAAAGTTATTACAGAAGAAATAAAGAATACAGGCGTACATATTCTGAAAAACACTTTAGTAAGTATTTATTTTTTATGTGAACTGTTTTTCTAATATTTACATGTTCCAAATAATTGTATTAAAAATGAAATTGCTTATGTAAATGCAATTAATAACTATGTATATGTATTGAAATGAAATGTTTTTTTACATGAGTATTTTAGTTTAAATTTTTATTTAAACTAAAGAGTTTTACTTTGACTATAAAATATTTCATAACACTTTATTCAGCTAAACATACTTGGAAAGTTAGTTATTGCTAAAAAATATACTTTTTTAAACCTGAGTCTATTTATATAATTTATTTCATAATAGATTTTAGCAATTTTAACTGTAAAATTGTTAATACCCCAACTCAATGAAATTTTTGCTCAATTTCTAGTTTAATATAATAAATTTATTAAAACTTTACATTATCTGCTTTGTAATAGTACAAAAGTAAGTGAAACATCAAATTTTAAACTAAAAAGAATATTTTGTAATTAAATACTAAGAGATATGCTAATGCAGTGAAGTTACATGTAACTTAATTTTCATTGTAATAAATTCATTTAGAATTATTTCTATTAGTTTTTAAAAGAATTTTCATTGGACAGTTGTTGAATTTTATTCAGAGACAGCTATTATATATTTTTATGTAAAATTAATAAATTCTAAAATATTTATTTGTCAATTATAAATGTAAAAATTAAATTTCACTTTTTATAATAAAAATTAGATAATTCAAGTGCTTTTAAATTTTTTATTTTTTTAATATATTATATCTATTTTTACAAGTAAATCCGTTGAATGATTCATTCAGAAAAATTTGTTATTGGTAAATGTTTTTTGAACAGATATTTTTCCAATTTTAACTATCTTTTCTCATTTATAACTTATTATTTATACAAAAAATAATCCAGTTTTCTTTGATATGTTTTATTTTATACGTTTCTTTATGAGAATTTTAATTAAAATAATTTTAATCTATTTATAATTACATTTTCTTAAACTGTAAATAAAATCTTACTGATTATATTATTTCATTTTGATATTTTTATAGTTGTAGAAATATTACACTTCATTAATTCTCAATTTTCATTACATATTTCTGTTTATTTCAGAATTTATTATCAAAACACAAAACTAATGAATTGTTGAATATTTTACATGGTTTTAAACATTCACATTTTTTTATTCTTATAACTTTTTATATCATTTGGTAACTTCTAGATAATTATTCCTTTAATTTCCTTTAAATTTTTTGCTTCTGTTTTTATATATTTTGTTTGAAAAATTGTTTGGTTTATTATAATTTATCAAGTTTAAAATTTCATTTTAAAGAGGAATTTAATGTTTAGATACAACACAGTATCAATAATATTCAGATACAGTCTCCAATAATTATACTAAAATCACTCAATTATCATGACTGAAATATATTTTGATAAAGTTTAAGACAATTTGTCATTGAAAATTCAGGAACTTAAAAGTGCAATGTCTTAAAGTTACTATCTACCCTTAAGCTTTTATTATCTTTGTATTTTAAGATTATTGTTCTATGTACAAAATTATGAAAATGTAATGTATGTATTTTTAAAAGTGGAAAATATTTATTACTCAACCCATTTGTTAATTTTGTATAAAATTGTTCTTTTTGATATAATTCTTGATAATCTGTATTTGTTTAAAAAATATATCTATAAGTGTACTATTAAATTTAACCTTAAGATATTTCATTGGCCAACTGAAATTGTAAAATATATCTAGTTAATAAAATACTTAATATATCTCATTTAATAACTATAAAATCAGTTTGCAAATAATTTAAGAAGTTATTAAAATTTGTGGTTATCAAAAACACAAGAGTAACAAAGCAAGACACAAAGTAGTTAATATAAATCATTTGATTTTTATCAACTACATGATAAAGTGTTCTGACTTAAATTGTTAAGTCATCCTCTACATAAAATTTTTCAGTTGTGTTGAATAAAAATCAAACGTAAATATGCATTTATTTATGTATTTACGCTTATAAAGTACTGCTTTTATTAACTAAACTGTTAATAATGAAGAAAAAAGAACAAATAATATTATAACCTAACCTTTAAATGAATATTTTTGATAAGTGCAATTTTAAAGTTCTATTCTATTGACAAAATTTCTTGGTAAAATGTGCTTTATTATGATTATCTGAGCTTTATAGTTTTAAATATGCACATGTTTGCAAACCATTCAATGTTCAAAAAGTACAATTTTTTATATTGTTTTTATTGTAAAACTCATATTTTCAAATTTTATTACCTAATATATAGATTATATTTTGACAAAAAATTCTATTGAAGTAGCATTTAAATTTTGAATAATAAAACAAAATCTTTATGACTATTCATATAATTTGCTGAGTGTTAAAAATTGGGTTTTTCAAAATGCATTTTATATTTAATAGGATCTTATGTAAAAGAAATAAAGACCTTGTTTATTATTATATTTTCTATTTGAATTATATTACGTTTAACTTACATTATAGATGGTAAAATCATCAAAGTGGACTTTTATATTATTTATTACTTTCTCCTCCAAAACAATATTTTTATAATTGTTCAACAATTTATTATTTCTTTTCATGAAAATAAAATTTAATCATGAATTTAAATACTTATTACACAGAATGCATATTATATTGGGTTAATTATAAAACTAATTACATTCAATGGAAATGAAAAATGTTATTGTTTTTCTTCCAAACAAGTTAATGTAATCACATAATTCCTTCAATTTTTCAGTTCTTCAATTTGATCAAATATTTTCAATTTCTATTTAGAAATATCGATTTGTGCTTGAATAAATAAATGATTTTCTTATACTATTTCTTTAAAATTTCTAATTCTTAACCATTTTAGACTACCAATCAGAAATATTTTGATTTTTTTATATGCTTACTTTTTTATACACATATTATATAATATTTTCCCACTGCATTTAAATCTTATTGTTCTTATGTTTTTGACTTGAACTAGTACCCAATTTTTCCTGTTTATTGCTGCTAATTCACATTCATTGAAAAACATTATAAAACACAGTTATAAAAAAGGGTATTTTCAAAATAATTTATTTATGTATTCATTTGCATTGTTTTATGCAATTTTTTTTCACATAATAAATTATTAGCTGGTAAAAGAAATCTGTTTTAATACATAATTATTAGAAATGAATTATCATAAAATGTTTGCTTGTGGAATTCCTTAACATATAAAATAAATCGTCTTTAAGATATTATATTTTATAAATTCTTCTTCTAAATTATTTATTAGGATCTTTCAGAAAATAAGTTTCTCACAGTCACAAATATGTAAAATGCATTTTTTAAGAATATTTTTATTCAAAATGATTCTACACTCTTACAGCTTTTAGCCATCATTAAAAATGATTAGAATGAAATATTTACATTACCAATGTTGATCATATCTACTGTTTAGATGTGAAATTAACCTGATAAAGCATTTACATATTCTCATAGGGAATTATGAAAATCTTCTGCCCAACAAACAATTTCAGATGAAAAAATAGGAAATAATAATTTTAAGCAATATCTTGATTGCATTCTGTGTAGTTAAAAATACTGAACAGAACAAGATTGGCACTTGTATATGTTAAAATAACCATTTATATCTCATGTATATACAATCACAATGTCCACCAGTGAACATTTTGATTCTACATACATGAGATATAAATGGCTATGAATTTTTGTCACCCATACTATCTATAATTTATGATGAACTTCACCTTGTAGTTAGAGAGACAAACGAAAGATAATATTTTCAGCTTCTACAATATCAGGAATACTAACTCTCACTTTAAATCGAATATGAATCATACATTACATATGAATTAATTTCCAAATAGACTATATTTACTAATTATAATACTTTGCCTACCATCAATTGCCAATATTTCTTATTTACTTTTTGAATTAACTATCGATTTCTATTTCATTTACATTCTTATTTTCATAATCTTATGTAAAATGAAGACAAGAGACATTTTCAAGCAGTATAACTTATATTGTTTAGAAATATTTTATTATTCATTTTATGTGTTTATATCATATGTATTAAATTAAAACGTGTAGATTGTAAAGCTTCTTTATCCAAAATAGAATTTTATACTTCAATAAGTCTTAGAATTTTTTTAGGTTAGTTCTGTTACAAAAGGGCCACAAGGGCTAAAAGTTTCCTTCTCAAATCAAACAAATTCTCTGGACGTGGAATGTTTGTTATGGGCTATAGGTCGTAACCCTAATGTTGATATTGATTTAAACAATGTGGTAAGTCTATATTGTGCAAAAGTAATTTATATTTTGTTGCTTTTAATTCCTATGATAGAAATTTTTTATTGCAAATAAAATAATTTTTTTTTTAGAATATTGATACTGATGAGTTAGGACACATTAAAGTTGACAAATTTCAAAATACTTCTCAAAAGGGAATTTATGCTATTGGAGATGTGTGTGGAAAATGGCTTTTAACTCCTGGTTAGTATTTTAAAATTTCTTATTCTGTAAATAGTTCATAATATTTTAATAAAATCTATTCTCTCATTATAGTGGCCATTGCAGCAGGTAGAAAATTAGCATCGCGTTTATTTGCCAATGATCATGCTGCATGTTTAGATTATACCAATATTCCCTCTGTGGTATTTAGTCACCCACCAGCTGCAACAGTTGGCCTTACAGAAGGTAATTTAAATTTCTCACTTCAATGGAATGTATAATTAAAAACTTGATGTTAATATTTATGTTGAGCAAAATAGTTGAATACCTTTATAAAAGATAAGTAAAAATATGTTTAGCATATTATGTACACTGCCTGATAAAAAATTTTTGCTTATTTTTAAATGCATACTTCAATCAAACTTTTTAAAGCTGGAATAACATCCCATTCTAAAGTAAAAGGGCTGCATGCAAAAAAATTGAATACTTTTTTAACATCCTACTACATCTAGAACACCCTGGTTAAATGTCATGGAGTTATTAACTCTACACAACCATATGTCAAGGGTTATGGCAGCCTACACAAAACTAAAAAAAGGTCCCTTTACAAAGCAGAAAAAAATGTCAAAAATCAAAGTTGACCAACCTGGATAGATCAGCTTTGAAGAAAATAGTCCTCCAAAACATAAGCTACCATCCATGCATATATGAGGGGAATACCTTACCTATAAAATATTTTATCCATCAAAACCGCTCAATAAGAGCTACATACTGCAAGCACTCATTACAGAAAAGGATCTCAAAACTGTTAAAGTTCCTCTGAAGTTTATAAAGTGACAACAATGATATGAAAATACCTCAATTGATAAAATTAATCTAGTCTGATAAGTCATTATTTTATTTGAAAAAGGTCGGGGTCACAATGAAGGATCCAAGTGAAATTGTACTTTTGGAAGTGACAGATCAGCTATTGAGGATCTTCTGTTTTGTTCCTACTTCTAAATTAGGAAGATTCCATGTGGTTGCTTCCACCGAACTGGTAAAGTCCAGCTGTGGGTTAGGTACAGAGAAGTATGCTGGTGCAACATTATTTCAGTCCACTGAACATGTATTCATCTGGTGATAAAGCATGGAGGAAACATATGATTGTGTGGGAATCAATAGCTTCATGTGGCTTAAGCCCATTCATAATTGTGAGGGAGATGGTCAGAGACAAACATTATCATAGTATTCTTGCAGAGCATTTACACTTTTTGCTTCAGGCTTTCCTGGAAAACATACTCTTTTCCAAGCTGACAACCTTTTTTACATGGTGTGTTGTGTTCAAACATGGTTAGATAATTAGAAATATACACATACCTCACATAGTATACACATAGTACATAGTATACCTCACATAGGAATACCTCACATAGTGTTTTCTGTTGCCATCAATGGGCTTGTTGGGAAACAAAAAGTCAGTGCTTAGTTAATAACTTGCTTACTCAGTATCTGAACTCAAGATCACTCTGCAGATTCTCTTAAAATTTGTGCACAGCTTTTATTTATCAATTCCACATTGGATATATGCTAATTCAGATAAGTGGTTGTTCAATTCCTAATAAAAGTCCTAATAATAAAAATTTTACATTGTTTCACATATGTTCTAATTTTGTCCTATAGTGATAAGTTAATGTGCTATAGGACATTATCGATGAGATCTAGGCAAATCAACTTATCACATATATATTGTGTTAATGTGCTAGACCTCATCGATACATTTTCTTTAATTTAATCAGAATTAAATTAAACTTTTTGAATCTTAAAAAATAAGGTTTTTGAAAACCCAAGTATCTAGATTACCTATGGTTTTTTTAATAATTAAAGGAATAATATTTCATTCTTTTATGCCGATAGCACTTATTGTATATAAGAATTGATATTTCCTACTTTTTTTTATCATTTAATATGCTTAGAAAATTTATATAAAATTATGTTTTACTTTGCTGCTTAAAACTTAAATACATATCTTTATAATTACACACATATTTTCCTATTACTCTCAGAAAATGAAATTCTTAATATTAAAAACAGAGGAAAAATAAAAAAAGAAATTTAAAATGTATGTGAAAGAAAAGGACATCTAAAGAACTTAATCTCAAATTATGACAATGCAGTTTATACATTGTTATAGAATCTTAATGGTACCCATTAATTTTTTTGCTCCATAACTAGTTCCCTTAAAAAGTGTGGTCAATGTAACAATCTATATTATGTTCTACTGATATTCTCTTCTTATGAAGCTAATCTTGATTAATAGCATTATCAATAACCATTGTAAATATAAATCTGAATATATTTCAAAAGAAAATTTTATAAAAATGTGTCCCATTTAAAAAAAATAATTTAATGTAATAAGATTGTTTAATTTTATACATTTGTTTCTTATCCTTCATGGGTAAAAGGTTTCTTTGCATGTTAACATAGATTTTATTCCTGGAAAGAGCTCTCTGAAGTTTCCTCTTAATAAATGTTATATATAGTATTTTTCAAAATGCTTAAAGAATGTAATATTAATTTGTTCTTGAAGCTATGTATTAAAACAATTTCTTTAAAATTATTAATGCCTATGAATTGTATTTAAATATAATCCATTTTAAATTGCTTACTATTCTAATACAAAGACAAAACTTTCAACATTTTTATGTGGTATATTATTGTATATGTATTGAATTAATTTTTCTTTTAAATTTTTTTGTTACAGAATTATTAATATTTTATTCTTTTTTTAGTTACTATTGATTTTTATAAAGGTAAAATACATTTAATTATAAATGTGTATTTCACAAATCAATTGTTTTGGTCATTATTAATGTTTCTAAGTAATTTGCTTTTTGTTTTCTAGTTGCTGCTATTGAAGAATATGGAAAGGAAAATATTAAGATTTATTCCAGTGTATTTACTCCTTTGTCTTATGCTATGACAGAAGAAAAAATCAAAACTCACATGAAAATAATTTGTCAGGGGAAGGAAGAAAAAGTTAGTTTTTTTTTTTTTTTTTTAATTTTTATTTATTTATTTATTTATTTATACCAATAACTTCCTTAATTAAATATGAAAGCCTGTATGTATTTGCATATAAATTTAAAATTATTTAAAATAAACTATATAAAAATATCATAAATCAAAGCAGTTAGAAAAATGTAAATTTGTTACAGTAAACGTTCATTTTTTACGAAACTCTTATTACAAACATTCACACTCTTATGAACTAATAGCTGGTCCCTAACAGGATTTGATTCTTTATGTTTTTTGTTATAGTTGAGAAATTTAGATTGATGTTATTATTGGAGAATCATAAATCCTTTGAATTGTAGATAACTAACTCCAACATTAAGTATTAATTATTCAGTCTAATAGATAAAAATAGTTTCAATTCTAAAATCGAAATTTTTATGAATCCTAGTGGGATTTATGCCAACAGCCATTGAACTATTAATAAGTGGCAACCTTAAATATCATTAACCCTGAATTTTTTTTAAGCCAATCCATGTGGAATTTTCCCCTCATAATCTAACTTTTGATTTTGCATGAATTTGAGGGTTATCAATAGTTTTAAGTGAAAATATATTTGGACATTTTTGGGTGGGGTGATCATGTCTTTGGAATCAATATTTGAAGTTGACGTTCTAGACAAAATTTATGTGACAACTTGAGTTAAAAGTTTATTCATCCTTAATTTTGATAAAGAAACCTACTACTTCAAAAATTTCACTTCAGGACTTTAAGAATCTGAATTCAGATATTATTATGTAAGAGTTCCTGGATGGTTGAAAGCATAATAAATGGAAATAGAAAAGAACTTTCGGGTATCAAACAAGAAAAAATCTTTAGTGCTTAGACCATCTGCCAAATAAGTAGATGAATGTTTAACAAGATTGAACTACTTTTGTGAAAATCTAGAGGAAAATGCTTTTCTACGATGAAAAAATGTGTTTTTCAAAATGTGGTTTTGAAAGCAATAAAGTAATTTTTCCTAGTTTTGCCTCAATAAAATAATAAAGAACTTATTTTTAAATATGAATATCATATAGCATTTTTTTGATGTAATGCATATTAGGTAATTTTTTTCTAAAAGTGCTTTACTTGTAAGAAAGAGAACAGTGTGGGTTAAAAAAAAAGTTTAAGATCTAACAGTTTTTTTTTTTCTAATTTAATTACTATTTTATAGGTCCCTACGTGTTCATAAAAACGAGCATCTATTATATTGGAAAATTAACTCTCTTGTGAGGTATTTTATTTCTGTTGGATAGCAATTGTAAAATAAATTAATAATTGCTTTCCAAAAAATTATTAAATTAAGACAAAAAAATTTTATTTGAAAACTAATGAAATGTATTCTGGAGAAAATTTGATATAAAAATGAATTGTCTTTCCATAAAATTTTATGACTGAAATTAAAGAAAAAATGTGTTATACAATTCATTAAATAAACATTAATTTCAGAATTTATCCATATTTGATTACATTGTAATTTTCATATTATGTTTTCAGACTTTGATAAGGGGTAAAAATAAATGGCCAATGGAATATCAATCAATTGAAATTCCATGGGCCATTTATCTTTATCCCTTATCAAAATCTCTAAAATCTAGGATCAATTACAATCAATTAATATATATTCTAGTTGTAATTAAAATTTAGAAACATAATATCCTTAAATTTGTTAATGCAGTTGCTGGTTCTGTTTCACAATATGTCAAATATCCACACAGTTTTCTTAATATATTTATAAAGAACTGAATGAAAAATATACATAACTAAAACATTAATTTCAGAATTTATCTAGCTTTGACAAAAATGTAACTTCCATTTATAAAGATATTTTAACATCAATCAATCGGAATTTTATTAATTTAAATCTAGAATTTTTTATATTAATATTTAGTATTCTGATGTAATTTAAATTTAAAAAAATATAACAACCTCCTCAAATTTTACATGTGCTTCTGTTACACAATATATTAAATATTTAAATAGGTTATAATTTTCTTCAAATATTTATAAAGAATTTAATAAAATATTCAGCGATTTTTAATGGTAAAAAAATATTTTACTGAAAAGTTTCACAAACTCTTTGATTAATTAACTGAATAAATCTGAATATATTTACCAGACTTTTTGTTTTTCCTAACGAATATTTCAATAATATAGTCACATTTTTATTCAGTTATTTGAATAAATATGTATTGGAATCCCATATTCACGTACTCAAACTGGAAATTAAAGAGTGACCCTCCAATTTTTAATTCATATGTTTGAATCCCACATGTGATGACAAAGTTTGCTGTTATTCAAAATCTACTTTAAACTTCTTTGCAAATGAGAAGTATCTTTGTCATACTGCTTCTCATTTACAAAAAAAAGTTTCCATACATCAACCAGCAAACATTTAACTGATATTTTTCTCCTGTTTTTAATTTATAAGAAGATTAATTTATAATTGAATAAAATTATAATTTCAGCAATTCTGTAATCAATGCCAAAATTATGATAGGTGAACAAGTTATATGGTGCACAAAAGTTTCACGTCAAAAGAATGTTGAATGTTAGTCAAAAATTTTATTGTTAATAATGTACACTTAAGAAAAGTAGGAATTATATATCAAGAAAATAAATGAATGCAACTGTTGTAAATGGAATTTGATGTAACATTCAACAAATTAACAAATGTACAAAATGCTCAATTTCAACATCATTGATTCTTTAAAAATCATCTTTTTTTTAAAGCATTTTTAAATATTAAACTATTTTTCTCAGTTTTCCTCAAATGAAAAATTAAAACTTTTACTGATTAGAATTTACTTGAAATATATTATTTTAACTAGTATTAAATTTATTGAAGTGAATAGTTCAATTTTTTAATTTATACAAAATTTTGTAACTGTTACTTAAATTCATTTTAAAATGTTTCAACATTTAATTAAATATCTTGCTTATGATTTCACTTTGAAAGATAATGCAAATAATTTTAATAATGCTGTGAGTACATTTTACTCATTGATAATATTTGTTTACTAATTAATTTTAAACAATTTTTAATAATATAAAAATTTTAAGATAAATAATTTAATGTATTAAACTTTACAATTAGGCTATAACATTATATAAATAAATATTTGTAATTTACACTCATGTAATGTTTTTCAAACTTTTTGATTTAGTAGCATTTCTTTCATTTTACGCAGTGCCAGTATTGTACTAGTGTTTGTATTAAGACTTGTCATTAAATTATTTAATATTATTAATGAAAAAATTAAAAGTACTGTATTTTCCCTTAAAAAATCCACAGCTGTGTGCTATCCACAAGACCTTTTTTTTTTCTTTTCGAGTAAAAAAAAAATTGATAATCCGAAAATGGCGTATAATCCGCTGCAAATTTTTTGGCGAATAGTCGAAAATATATATTACTAATAATGTGGGTGTCATAAAAAATACGCAGTATGATTAAAAATACAATAAATTCTACAGAAAAACATTTATTTTGAAAAAGATCTGTTTTCGTCCACTGCATCACAAAATGCGATAAACTGAGATAAAAACGCGAGATTGATCTAGAACGATAATTCTAAGAAAAAATTCTTATAAAATTTATCGATTTTTAGTTTTTAATAAATTTTAAACTAAGGTTAGACTTATTTTAAAAGTAAGATATAATTGGTTCGTTAATAATTAAATGTAAGAAATGGATTATTTTCAAACTGTGCATTGGATATATTTTTCTTTTGTACTGCGTTTACTTTGTTTTTCATTTTACATTAACACGTTTGTCTCCATTTTTTCATTTGCCTTCCCTATAGCTTTTAATTTAAAATCTGCTATGTAATTTTAAATGTCTTTGCTTCTATAAGATGATATGCGAATTTGAATATTTTCAGAACGAAATGGCTCACGTCAGGACAAAATGCAAAATGACATTTGCAACTAGTAACTGTAAAAAGGAACCGAATTGCTTCTTGAGCATAATTGGACAAAACTGGTTATAGCTGAAATAAGTCAGCCTTGTTGTGGCTCCAAATGTTATTTATCTTATGAAACATAAATGGCATTTCTTTCAAAACTTTCTTGTAAGTTTTTGTAGTGGAAAATGTTTAACATCTGATTATCCACAATGGTGTATAATAAGCACAACGAAATTCGAGATATTTTTTAACACATAATTTGCATATTATAAACAGGAAAATACAGTAAAGTCATAATAAACAAAATTTGCTAGATTCTTTTGGTTCTTTTATTTAATGAAAGGAAATTAGCTATTTTATATAAATTTTAATGTAATTCTAATTTCATTATGATTTTCAGACATGGTACAATATTTCAACTGTATTTTTTATTCTTGGAATCAAGCAAAATTAATTACTCTGTCCAAAGAATAAGTAAAAAAGAAGATACTGTAGTAAGATAATAATAGCTTTAAGCTTTAAATAATTTGAAATGACGAATATTTAATGAAAATAATTAATGAATAGCTGTATCCAAAAATTTTAATTTTTGAAAATCATTAAAAACATTTGAGTCTGAAAATTTAAAACAAGATAAAATTAGAAATTTTGGATAAAAAACAATATTTTTACTTTTTCATTTTTAATAATAATACTATAAAAATCTTATTTTATATGTTCTGTAAAAAATTTCTTACTCTTATTTAGCAACATTATTTAGGATTCATTAATCTTCATTAGAAGGCTTTAAACTTTGTCTGATTTCCTTTAAATTTGAAACTGTAGATATTTCTATGACAGTATATAAAAATTTTTGATTGTATTAAAATTAAATTGCTTTGAGGTATATTTATCATTTCTTAAAGTATTTATAAGCTAATTATTTGTAAAAAAGTAATTTAAATCCATGTTTGAAAGCAGATTTTAATTTATATATTATTTGTATATTAATATCTTTCTAATTTTATTCTAATTTATTATTTTTACCTAAACATTATTTTCCAATGATTTGAAATTATGTTTTCGTTATCAATTGTTTGCAGTCAATATGTATTTTTTACCTTATTTATTTAATATTATTGATTAGATAAAAAAAAATATTTGAAATTTTAACTTTATTCCTTTTATGTATTAATGGCAGTTTATTACAATCTTATATTAAAATATCATATTTGTAGGTTGTTGGCCTTCACATGGTTGGCCCAAATTGTGATGAAATTCTACAAGGATTCGCTGTTGCTATTAAAATGGGAGCAACAAAGAGACAATTTGATGAATGTGTTGCTATTCATCCAACTTCAGCAGAAGAGCTAGTTACCATGCGTTGAAAGTGTATTATTCAAAACATATTTTTATAGCCAATATTTATAAACGAAGAACATTAAACACTTTATAAAAATTTTCTTGTTATTTTCTGAATAATTTTATCACAAATATAAAAATTTCAAAAAAATTTTAATATTTTGATATTTTTAAATGTTTTTTAAAATATACGTTTTGTCTAATGATATATATAAATTATATTAAATATATATAAATTACATCACTGCAAAATACTTCTTTAAAGAGTGCAGTATGTTTATTATCTTTAATTCTTAGGCTCAACTAAAAGTATAGATATTATCATAATTTCTGTCTGAATAATTTGTTTCATTATTTGATTGAGTAAAAGAATCTTTAAAAATATGATTTTATTGTAAAATAATCAATTGCATAAAAGATGCTAGTGCAACATTCTTCCATTTCAATCGTTTGAGAAAGAAATGGGATGTCATTAATACTGAATATTGCATATCACAGATCTGAGTCATATTTGGAATTGCAACTGGGAAAATCTAACTAATGAAATGTTTTGAAGTCTAGTTAGTAATTTTTTAATTACATTAAATTTACTTTATTTTTCAAGTGCCGGCATTGCTATGTGCGTTTAATAATCATTATGGTGATTTGATTTCTTGTCAGAAAGTGATCTGTTATTAAATTCAATTACAAATAATTTCAAAATACTTCTTAAAGGTGCAGTATTTTTGCTATCCTTAATTCTTTGGCTCAACTAAAAGTATATATTATCATAATTTCTCTCTGAATAAACCAATCAATTATCATAGAATGCATTATATATCTCAATATATGAAATTCTAGGGCAGTGTGACTTCTTGTTTTACTAAATTAAACATAACTTAAAAATGATCACAGAATTATAAAATAATTAAACAGGGTCATACTGTAGTAGCTGAAATTGGTAAATACTTTATTATTCTTAAAAGTTCTCTATCATTGAGAATGATTCAAAACAGTTAAGAAAGCTAACATAAAAATATATTATTTTTTATTGTAACATTTTAGTTTTCTACAACATTAATAATTTTTATTTACATCTTAATTCCTCAAATTAGTTTGATACTTTTTTATCATAGAACTATTATTACATCAGTGATAAGAGTAGAAGTGGTTTTCTCTTTTCAAATAATATGTTCTTGGTCAATATGTCATTCTAAAATATATTTATTTCATGTATTATGAAAAAATTAATTTAATTAATAAAATAATTTATTTAAAATGTTATTGGATGTATCCTTGTTTGCTTCTTTTTACTTTTCATTATGTTTCAATTGAAATTAATGATCTTTTAACCAAGTTTTAATAAAGAGTGACAAATTGGAGTTTTTCTCTCAGGATCTTTAATTAAAATGAACATTAAAATTAATTATTTTTAATAAAAAAAGGCATATTACTAATGGATTTCTGTTCAAACTCATATTGACAAGAAACACAAATGAGTATTAATTTCTAAAAATATTTATCATACAGCTGTCACCATAACTATATTTAAGTACACATAGATCTTATTGTTTCTGTAGATGAATTGAAAACGCAGAAAATTGTGGAGCTAGTCAATCTTATTGAAAAAAAGAGAGAAAAAGAGTTTTTAAATCTACTGATATAATTCATACAGAACTAACTATTAGCAATACACCTCTGAATTCTTCCAAGCTCTATTCTAAGTACTCAATTAATTTAAAAGTATATCAAAATATGTTCAATATTTTGATATACTTTTAAATAATGTGATATATATTTATGAAATAATGTTCATAAATATATATCACTTTCAAATGATGGGTGCAGCATGTCTTCTTTGGACCTTGCGCCACAAAACCCAACCAAACAAACAAAAACTTTCAAATGAATCATATCAAATAATGTTCATATTATTTGATATGATTCATTTGAATGTGATATATATCAAAATAATGTTCATAAAATCTGACAATATTAAAACATTGTAGTAAATGTAAAAATTAGTCTTTTGTAATCTTCAAAGTTATGCAAAAACAGTCACTTATTCCTAAATTTTATACCATATTCGTGTGTTTTTTTTTTTTTTTTGTGCTTAGTAGCATTGAGCACATTTATTTAGAATGAAATGACATTTTTTATTATTATTTTTCCATGATTGGTGATCAATGTGTTACTGAAGATATTTAAATTAAATCAAAATTGCAGCTTTATTTCTTAAAGTTAATATATTTAATTCATTCATTAAAAATATCAAAAAATATTTCTTTTAATTGTGCAATTTACTAATTATCCTACATTCCTTAAAAATAATCATAGTCTAATATAACAGTTTGTATGAAAATGTTATAAATCTCAAATTCTGGATTAAAATATATAAATCACTCATTTCTAAAACTGTCTATATAAACATCTTAATATATTTAAAAATTTAAATTATTCACAATTCAATTCCTCCTACCTATTAGCTCAGTTAATTTCAAACAGAAACTGTCCAATATATAAGTAATTGAAAATTATTTTTTTTAAATATGGTTAAATATATTTGTAAAAAAAACAATGATAAATAATAAAATAATGTTAAATATAGTATTTGAGAAAACTGCAAAAGTTTTAAAAATTATTTTGGAATGAAAGAATGGCAAAATATGTATTTGTAAAAAAGTATACATATAAAAATAAAAATCATCACTATATAGCATCATCAAATGTAGCATTTTATTATTCTAAAAAAGAATCCAAATGATATATCAGTCACTTCACTTATTCAACATTTGGAATAAAGATCTTTATTAATAAAAATGTATAAATTTTATTAGATTTTGATGATTTTCAAAATATTTTTTAAATTATATAAAGCAATGTCAAATCCCTTAATTCCAAATAAAATTTTAGCATTTTTTAGAATGTCTAAAAATATAAGTGTCTCTCTGCCCTTTAAAATAAGTGTTTTGAAATTTTCTGGATACAGCAATAAATATCAAAAATAAATGTTAAGTGAAAGCAATATTCCCTTGTAAGTGATGGATTTTGATAATTATCTGATAAACTGATTAAAAAAGGTATTATAAATAATCCCATATTTTACTGTAAGTAATCTATTTCTTAAAATTCACTTTCAAACATGAATCTTTTTGGCTCCATTTCCAAAGTAAATTCTGATACGTTTTATGACAAAAGTGACATTCCTGAATTCCCCCCCCCCTCCATGAAATAGTTATTGGCAAATTTTCTCTTGACCAACCTATAGCTTCCATTTTTTTCTCTTCTCGAATGAGTTTGTTTAATCAGGCATCTTTCTAACTGTAAATAAAAAAAGACTCCATAATTCAGCATGATTCATGTTTGTTATAATTTCATGAAATATATATAAAACATTTCATGCAAAGTTTATAACAAATATTAAATTTTGAAAATTATTTTGTCAAAAATATCTGAATGAATATGCATATTTTTATATTCAAATAAAAGATATTTTGAATATGAGTATGAAAAAATCTTTTAAAAAATTTCAAGCAAATGCTTAAAATAACTTAATTTTTTGCGTTTATATGATATCAGTTATCAGTGATATTATATTGTGCTAAATCTACAGACCTGGAATGTACAATATAGTACAGGTATATATCCTAATTTAAAATGTAACTCTATTACAAATTAAGCTTATCATTGTATAAATTTAATATTTTAGTTAAGCATTCTAAGATTTCAATGGTTTATGAAAAATTCTTTAAACTTGTTTTTATAGAAATCAATTCAAGAAAAATATTTATAATAATTAGTCTCCACCCATAAAATTAAATTAAAAGTCTTATAAAAGACATACTGAAAAATAATTTGTTTCATTGTAATTTTATACAAATTATTTATCACCAATATTTTATCAAGTTTCTTTATCATTTTATACAAATTATTTTAAAATGCAGTTAGTTTTTAATTCTCAAGTAAAAATAATTGAATACTGCATGTAAAAACTGCAGCTGACACATCTGATAAGACTTCTAAATAATCAATTACATTAGCGAAATTTGTAAATACTTAATATAGAACGATATTTATATCTAGAATTTTTTTTTAAATAGAGGTTTCATTTTTATGTTTAAAGTTACTTGATTATATCAATACATAAAATATATTATAAATATTTTATAATGTGATAGCTAATCTCATATATATAATATTTTTCTTCAAAATATTTCAAATTGATTTCAAACGAATACTTGCATTGGAAATATTTCTTTATTTTTTAAGACTATTTTTTTTTTTTTTTTTTTGGCATATTTCATGAGAAAATGTATGTATCATGTTAGTGTATACAATTTAAAACCCAATTTTAACTCAAGATTCTAAAGAATGAATAATGTGTTCAACTTTACTGTTCACCAATTTCTTAAAAGGAAAAAGATTTCAAATAATGACCTTAATCTTGCTTTCATGTGCTATAAAAACAAGATTAGTTACACTTGTTTAGGAATGTTTGAATGCAAATGTTTGAAAAAAAGAATGATTTAAACATCAAAGGGAAACAAAATAAAAATCCAACCAATCCAAATAGTTTAAACTATGCCCTCCAAATACATAGTTCAGATATAATCAGTTGAATAATTTGAATTTAATTTTATAAGACATTAATTTTTCTTATATTTTTTGCAATTTAGATAAAAATATAAAAAATTCATCTGAAAAAAGAAGTCACATCCATGGGTGACTTAAAATTTTAAAAGTATACGTATGGAAATAAATTATTTGACATACATGTGAAGAGATAATTATTGGAAATTATCTTAAGTCTTCAAAAATATTTTTAAAATAAAATAAAAGAAATTCATAAATATATTTCAAATTTATTTAGGTGGTATAATTACTATCGCTATAAGTTGAATTTTTATCATCGATAAATTATGTAAAAAGTATTACATTAATATGGGAAAATTACACAATAAATTTCGATGGAAATTTTTATTGTGTCTGCAAATTCATGTCTGCTAAATGCTAACACTTTATTGAAAATTAATAAAACATTTTGAATAATGCGATAAGCAGAACGAAAAAAAGGGTTTTTTTTATGAGAATTTGAAAATAAAAGGACATTTAGGAAACGAAGGACATTCTTTTATTTATTATTGAAAAACGGTTAGAGGAGAGAGAAAGTGCAAGTGAAACCGGAAGGAAGAAAAAACAATTTCGAGTGGATTATAATTTCACTATATTTCCAGAGAATGGTCAAAATAAAATTGTTTCAACTAGCTAAATTATTGCGAAATATAGGTTAGTAAAATAAATTTCTTTTCAAAGTATTAGCAATATACTTAGATCGATTGATCCCAAATAGCTGTATTTTATTGCTATACTTATGAACTCACAACAGTGCACATGTAGGAATCAACTAGAATTCATGAAAAAAAGGAAACGCCTGAATAACTTGCTTATGTAATCATAGCGTGACGTAGAAGATTTTCTACGAACGTCAATAACAACAACAAAAAGAAATAGGAAAATCGCAGCCTGTTTCAATTTCAAACTGTAACTAGCCAGATATATCTGGTCAAAGCAGTGTGTTGATAACGTTTGTCGGTGGTTGAAGGATATATTTTTAAAATTTAGTACTCTTTACATTCTTTATTGTCTTATTTTTTTTTAATTTTGAAATGATTAAGTAATTTTTACATTTTTGAGCAGGGATCAATTTAAATAATTGAAAAAGATTTCTGAAAATCAAGCAACACTGTCTTAAATCCTGCATTTATCGAAACATTTTTTCTACATGAAAATAATAACAATACAAGGTATATACATAAATTAAAATCTTCATTATAAAAAAGAATCATACTAAAAAAAACTACTTATAAATTAATAAAATGCAAATAAAACAGGTAACAAATTTAAATCCAATTATTTTTATTAAATAAATTTACTTCAGTTTTAAAGTAAAACTTTTCTACTAATATAATTTTATAGTTGAATTATTATACTTTATTGTTATTTAAAGAATGGAAAGGATTCACCATTTTGTCGCTGAAATATGTACTCTTACTTCTACATAATTTTAATAAATATAAATGGTAATACAAGACATTAATTTCTTAATGGTGTAAAATCACATACACATTTAATATAAACTATGTTTCTTTGCTTGATTACTGTAGTTTACATATATATCTTAAACTGTATTTAATTACGGAAAAGTTGAAAAATTTAGTAACAGTCAATTTTTTTTAACAGAAGTCACACACAAGGATTCGAATATATCAGTTTTAAAACTGAATAACACATGACTAATTCCATTTTTCTTAAATAGTTTACCAAATATTTAAATATATTTCGGTTGTATAAACTATTTTAATACAAATAAATTTGAGTGAATGAAACTTAAATAATTCTCTTACTATAACTTTGCTAACACTTATTATTTTAACTTGTTGATTAAACAATTTATTTTATGTATTTAATTTTTTTATTATTATATTAACGTTGTGAGAATTGAAAATATTTAAAGTAATTGCTAAAATTAATAAATCATGGAAAACACATGCGGCCAAAAAGTAATTCAAGATTTTTTTTATTATGTAAAGTTTTGCGAGTATGTTTCGCTTATTAAACTCTAAAAAAACCACATAATAAACTTTAAATACAGTTGAAAAATAGATTACGAATTAGATAAAATCAATTAAGACAGTGAAAATTGATTACACGTATAGTTTCCTATTTGAGAATTTTAATTATTATTCTGACAAATTATGTGTTATATTTATTATTACCCTTACAATTTGTACTCAAAAATAGTTCATATTTATTGCTTCCAAGAAAAAGTTTTTTAGCATCATAAATCAATTTAAAATTTATGTTTACTAATCTTGTTTCTCACAAGAAAATGAGTTGTAACAACAAGGGTTTCTCTTTTTATGAGATATTTCTGACAAAAATTTATTAATAGACAAGAATGTGTTTTCGTCATCGCGTTCCGCGATTTGATAACGAAATATTTTTGGAAGAATCAGAATTGGTAACATCAACGTATAATAAATATGATCAATTTTCAATGAAAAAAAAAATACATGAGTGAAATGTTCTTGCAAAATTTTAAGTATGGATTCTCTGTATTTTTCCTCTTTCATATCAAGAATACATACATTTATAAACAGTATGGGTAAAACTATACTTTAGGGTGCCCTTTGGCGATTTTTTTCGGCGCCATTCTTGTTCGCGCTGATTACAGTGCTAACAGGTATAAGTATAGTTGAACATTAAAAAATAACGCAACATCCGTTGGATTTTCAAAATTCTAAAAACGATAAACCAATCAGAGCCTCGATTGTATCTAAACTAATCAGAACTCGATTCGGTTTTGCCCAGCTTGGCGATCAATCGCTATCACAACTTGTCGAGAATCAAAGTAGCACCCTAAGGTATTGTCTAACCACAGCATGTCTAAAAGAAACAAAAGTGGTGACCGGTTAAAAAAATTTTTAATAAAAATCTTATTTAAAATAAATTTTTCATAAATACATCTATGAATTATAAACTGGTGAGCTTCTTTGAGAAAAAGATAAAAGAAAGACCCAAAAAAATGGCTTGATGGTACAAAGATTTGACTATGATGAAAATAAAGAACTGGAAATCTTACAATATAATAATATTATAAATCATATTTTTTCTCTATATAAAGAAACGTTTTTCAGTCACTTTGAAAATTTTATTATAATGTGAGAAAAATATTCAAAATATTACTTTTAACCATATGAATGGAAAACTATTAAATTTGTTATAAAACAAAAAATTCATCTCAAAGGAGATTTTATTATGTAATAAAAGATTTGAAGAAAATTTCAATATTCCTTCCTAAAATTTACGTTATATTGTAATTGTATTTTAAACGAAATGACAGAAAATTTAAGACATTTGATTTCGAAATGGCTTATAATAAACATATGTAAAAAAGAGAGAAATTTTAAGCTAAAAAACTTATGAAATATACTACCATTATTGAATTTAGAACCAATATATTAATAAAGAATAAAATAAAATACATTAATATGCAATAATTAATATATTTATATATTAATGCATTTTATACTTCTTTATATAACATCTTTATATTGGTACTTATTGAAATATAAAACTAATACATAGAAATAAAGAACAAGTCAGCATTATAACTAAAATAATTGTTTTGAGGGTTATTAATTATGTGAGAAATTATGCATGATTTCTTTATTTTAACATTTTAAAAGAAAAAAATACTTTTAAAGAAAGAACATTTTAAAATAAAAAGAAGTGCACTTTTAAAGCTTTTCCAAGGTAGTGAAAAATAAATTTTAGGAGGAAATATCCATTCTTTCTGTTCAACCGTATGTTATATGTGACCTTGAATTTGTGTGGCTTTGAAAATTATAAAACTTAAATTTTGATTTTTAGAATCAAAGTTGTAATTTATTACGCAGCTGAAAGTAAACATATTTGTAAATCTCGAATTTCTAAAATGCAATCTCCAAGTGTCTGGTTTAAGCTAAATGTATTTCAAAACAATTTTACAGTAATACTATAAATAATCAAAGCATATATTAAACACTATCAGTACCAAAAAAATAAAAATATGATAGTATTAAAGTAATCAAAATCAATTGTTCTCAGAAATTGCACAATTATTATTTTTATAAATGTCTTATAACGTTTAGAAGATTATTTTTTAATGCTTAAAGATAAAATAATCTGTGCATTCAAAATTCACAGTCCATGTTTTATTAAATTACAAATTCGGCAATATTTATATAAACTTTTCAAGTGATTATTTTATGTTATGTAAGTGTATATATTTATTTAAAGGATTAGAAATTTTGGCATATATTTATTCATTAATTTATAAATGTCTTATAACAGAAGTATTTTTTTTTTCGCTCTATACTTTCTATTTGCAAATACCATCATTTCAATCACTGGACTGTTTTACTTTTTCTAAAAACAACCCGTAACTCTAGTAAATTCATATCTTACTATGCTTTCCCACATACTGGGTGTGATTAAAGATCACATGATTAAGAATAATCGAAAAATTTCTCAGTGGGGACATTTGTTATAATCATTCCCTCCCTTCAAACAAGGAATCTGATAAAAATTTTTTGTTTGGGGAAAGATAATCAATAGATAAAATTAGAAAACCTTCATGATATTTTGTTTCGAAAATTCCGCCTTGTCTTATTGGCTTAAGTACTATGAATCAAATTTTGTCGCCTCTAAGAAAAGAACAGATTTCAACAGTCTTAACAAATACCTCATAGCCAAAAGCGTCTGCAGAGCTATTGATTCTTGGAATCTGATCACGTGTTACTAATACTCATTTTTTTGTAATTCGACTAGATAGAGAGATTTGTTTCTGTTAACTTTTTAAAAGTGAGCGCTAATTTACATGAGAAAATTCGAAATATTATTCTCTAAAATTTTTTTTTCTCTGTAGTGAACCATAGTACACTTCGTAACAAAATTATTCATTTTATGTGTAAGCAATAAAAATTTTAATGTCACGAATTAAAATATTACAACACAAAAAAGATTTTTCCCAAATCATAAATCAGCAATTTTGTCAAAATAATTGGAATTTAGTAATACAATATGTTAATAACTGTTAATACTCGACTTTATTAAGAAAAATATTCTGCATTAAAAAATAGAACAAATTATATAATATATGAAAATTTCACAATAAATTTTCCATTGCAGAAAACAACTGCAATAAATAAATTGAAATAGAAAATTTCGCTTCTATTATAAAACAATGTAATTTTTTCCTAAGTTTGAAATACTTCAGAAATGATAATGTTATAATATATTAGTCACTAGTATGATTAATTTATTTGTGAATCAAGCTGTGATTCAAAATAATTAAATAAATATTTTATGGATATATAAAATGTTTCTGAACTTTCTGTCTTGACATTCAAAGTAATAAACAAGTTGTTTTTAAAAATGGTTTTTCTAAATTCGTATTTTTTTTCAAAACTTCAATAAAACGAGTTTAAAAAAAATTATTTTTCTTTTTAAAAACACATAACGCTTACTTAGAAAACAACTTTTATTTTATGGTTTATTTGTAAACATGATACTTTGTAATGATATCAGTATTATTTAAATTTATTTTTCTAAATGTCATAGATGTTTATTACCGAAAGTTTTGTTTTACAACAAAATTATACACATGTGCAACTCTTGAATTAATTTCCAATATTATTAGTTATTTCAATATTATCAATGCATTTTCAATGTCATTACTTTTTTAATGTAATCAATGAATTTTCAGTGCTGTTTAATTTTCCTGGTCAAAAACATCTATTAGTATGAATATGAGTTTTAGAAAATAGTAAGATATTTATTTCATATTAAAACAGGTGCGTTTCATGGTATTTTATACTGGTATTATAATAATTATTAAAAACTAATAATACGAATCAATTCCATCTTCAAAATATTCAATTTCCTGTATACTATTTTGGTATTTAAAATGATGTATATGTTTCTGTATTTGTCTTGAAATTCGATTTAATTATCTCGGTTATTTAGATTACATAGTTATTTAAGTTTAATATAATTTATTTTATAGCAAATATTAATTTTTTTTAGTACAAAAAGCAAATATTTCTGACTTTTATTTTTAAACAAAATGTTGAAAATTCTTAAATTATAAATCAGTATATTATAGTCAGATAAGAATAAAATTAGTCTCTGTATTAGAATTTAAAATATTGATATTTATTTTCCGTTAGCTGAATCATCATGCAGTTTTAAAAGATAAATTAAAACTACCCCCATACACTTTGAGTACTAGAACCTGATTCGGTTCTAGTTATGATAAAGATTGATTGTTCTTGTTGATAAAGATTGATTCATCTTCATAAGACCTCTGAAGAAGAAGACATTTGATATTCGTGAATAACATTTTAAGATATGTTCTAGAAACTAAAATACTATTCTGATTTTCTAATTTAACATGCTTAGAAACAAATGTACAAAAATTTTGTTTTAAAATGAAAAGATAAAAAGAATGATTAAAGAAAAATAAAACTGCACTATCCGAAAAGATCATCGATTTTTTCCCTTGAATGATTCGTTATTGCGGATATTAAAATGTACTTTATCAAGTAATAAATTACAAAAACTACTGCAATATTTTCCGATACATAAGATTATTCGATAGCTTTTTATTTATTATTAATTAATTAATTTTCTAACTAATAAATTTTACTGGATATTCTAAATTCATCATTAGACTATAACAAACAGTGATGTAACTTCAAAAGTTTCCATTAGGAAACACTGTGGTACATTATAGATATACATCAATAGCTCTAATGGATGAGATCCTTAAATAGCTCATCACACTCTTGATAAATAATGTATATTGTACTCAATAGAATTTGTCAAGCATTAATCAAAATCTTCAATAAATACACAGAAAGAGCAGAAACTCTTGCTTGATTTGGTTTCATATATATGGAAAAAAAAATGCAAATAAATCTTCATTTTTCGCAATATTTCATTAAAAGAAAAAATGCCTTACTTCATTTTTTAATGTCTATTTTCACAATACCAATTTTGTTTTTAGGAATATATTAGCAATTTTTATATTTTTAGAGTATCAAACATTTCTATACACACCATTTTTAATATGTTTAAAATTTTAACATAATAAGAGAAAGGTTTCAGTATTTTATTAGATTTTTCTCATCTGGAATAAAATTAAGAGTTAATTTTTTTTAGAAAGCAATCTGACGCATTTAATTAAAAAAAAAACCATATGTATTTATGATTGGAAATCTTGAATAAAAAATTTGAAAAATTATTTTCATTGATGTATCTGATTTTGTCATGAAGTACGAGACAAGGTTATACCATTGATATTTTATGGAGACTTCAAAAAAGAAAGACCGATTGTTTTCACCGCTATATTTTAATCTTACTGAAAGGCAAAAGAAGGAAGTTTGATTCCATTGTATGAAAAGAGAATGAACAATTCCAAGTGATATCTTTTGAACTTCGAACTATTAAAATCAAAAGTCCAACGATATATCATTACATAAATATAAATTAAATAACATTCGCCTTTCACTTTACATTCTGTAACATTCTTTCTCGCTAGTACTTACAGCACTGAATCTAATTTTCTAAATTTGATTTCAGAATATACCCAACGAATATAATAATTAAAATTCCCGGTATCTAAATATTTACATAAATAATCATAAATATTTCAATTAATCTCGAAACAGTGATATATATATCTGCTTTATAAATTATTAATACCATTAAATAATAAGATGTAGTGTTAAGTGTAGTGTTCAAAGAATAAGAAAAAAAATCCTTAAAAATATTATTTACTTAGGGATATAAAAACATTTTCTAAAGGATTTTGATAATTTTTAATAATTTTTTTTTAATTATTTTTATATTACAGGGTCAAAACACGATCAATTTGTAATTGGAGGAAATCTATATGAAATTAATATTTCATGAAGCAAATTATTTACGTACAATAACTGATTTTAGTAGAATAATTCTAAATAAAATAGTAATTTCTGAGTATTTAAAGCAATCTTAATTCAAAATACGGAAAATGCCAATAACGTATTTAAAATTTATTTTACAATATGTAAATTTATTACATATTATAAAATAAATTTAGGTGCCCGCAATTACTGGCGCATTTAATTCAAGCGTTATTTTATAAAATTCTATCAATTAATTGAACAAGTATTTTAAAACAAGCTTAAAACCAGTATATATATATATATATATAT
>JAPDSC010106794.1:70860-91689 GCA_026290005.1 Latrodectus geometricus
ATAATGCTGCGTAACGTTAAATATAAAGAGGTATATAAGATATTTTCATTTTTTCATTGATTCTTTGCATAATGTGACAAAATATTTTCTCATGTTAAAATCCATGCATGAAAAAAGTCATCTAGCATTTGTTATATATATATAAATATATATTTATGCACTACACTATATAACTTTTCTTGTATTAATTTTTAAGTAAGACTTGAAGATCAAATAGTACATGTTTGAATTATAAATTATATTTAACTAAGATATCTATATATTTACTTATTTATTTTCTTGCAACGGAAAGTAAAAACTCAGATTGCAGCCGTAATATACACATATTATTTATTGATTGACTTCAATTTTGTTATTACAACTAAGCCAATCAGCTAGTAAAAATAGTTTTAAATTCATTGTAGACGTTCTGTCGTCGTATTATTTAATTTGGATAGTACAATAATGTTTTTCCACATTAAATAATATTTATAAAATAATCAGTTCAAATATAATTCTTAAGTTTTTTTCTGCAAAGCTTTCGTAATTTATTCTAAATTACAGTTGGAATTTTTTCTAGCGTGTATGAAACTAATATGCTTGCATAAAATGTTGGCGAGAAATTGTTTCAAAAAATGCTTACAAGTCTTTATTTTGGATCATGCCCAAACTCTAATTTAATGTATGTGTGTGTGTGCACGTGTGTTCGAATACTGAGGTAAATTCTGTAATTTTTAAATATTATTTTTGTGTGCTCGTATGATAAATCAAATAGTTTGATTATTTATAAATAAAATATCGCGTAGTTAAGATTAGACAGAATCTGTAAGGTTAAAAACAAACAATAGGTTATTTCAAAATAATCTATCTAGTGTCAAAGGAAAGAGTTTGTGATTTAAATATATATAATAATTATATATTATGAATATAAATTTTAATTTAAAAATGTGATTGAAGTTTCCTTTGATTATAAAGAAAAAAGTTAAAGAAAAATTTGTATGTTTTCATAAAAGTATCGAAGTTTGCTTTGAATGAAGTCCCGATTGATTAATTTTTGGTAGATATTTTATTAAATTGTACATGGAATATTACTTGTGTTATGAATGATATTCTGTCTCCTCTTTCGATGCAAATCAGAATATTTCTCATTTTAAATCTCAATAATTTAATTTTATTCTTCAATAAGTTTTCTGTTCTCACTTCTAATTTTACAATTATTTATGTTGAAACTATTTATATTTTAACACATACATTAAACACCCAGAATCATTATCTTGACTTATATATACTGAATATCGAAATATGTTGGATAAGAAAAATATTAGAGATACTTTAGCAACCTTTTCTTAATCTTATTCAATAATATGGTTCGCGGTTCAAATGTTCATCATTTAATAAAAATAAAAAAAATAAATAAATAAAAAAGAGAGAGAAATTTGTTAAAAATAAATCTAATGTTATTGTTAGACTTCGAATATTATGTCGATTTAAGCAAAAGTTTAATAGTTGTTAAATTACATATTAAAATGTGTAAAATATCTTAGGTCAATACATATAGCGTAGAAATAATTCGGAAAATATATCTATAGCTGAATGGTTTAAGTTTCACTGTCGTTGAAGGCCTCGTAATTTTAAACTATTTTAAGTGAAAAAAAAGTCGAAATCATGCTAATTGATAACAATATGACCTTCACCTCATACCAATAAAAGAAGTTGGATATTTAACGTCATAAAATTTCTAAACATGATTTCTGATTAGGTCAAACGAAATCCATTTCGCTACTAATCTGTCTTACGTAACTTCAAGCTATTAACTGTTCTGTCTGGGAATAGGCTGCCACTTCCCTATGCTTTACTTATTCTTCTAAAGAAAATCAGCATCAAGTTACTATTTCATTCGTAATGGCATTGTCTCTATAAATATAAGGAGACTCAAAATGGTTTAATGGTCAAATCACGCTCGAATTTGTGGGTGAATGATTTAAAACTCATAGCAGCACTTATTGAATAAATAAAGATTTATGTAACGTTCCTACTTTTGTAAATACATCTGCCTTAGTTGGTGTTTTCTTCTCTGCAACATGTGAATAAGAATTACAATCCATGAAAAAGTTTTTCGGACAGGCAATTTGTACTAGATTTTCTAATGCCTTACAATTAACTTCAGTTGTTAGTCCCTATGCAATGTCACACATGAGATAAAGTGTTTTCAATCGTAAATTAAATTTCAATCGTAAATTTATAAATTAAAGAGCATAAGCCAAAGAATAGGAGATAATATTGGAAAAATTCATCAAGCACTTAGTCAAGGATGCATTGTATCTGACATGGGAAGTCATGAAATTTTATGTAATACTATTTCTAATAGTCATATTTCAATAGCTTATTAATAAAAGCTCTTTTATTTAAAAATAATAAAAAAAATACACTTAATAAAAATTGAGCTCAGAAATAAGGTAATACAATGACTGAAAAAATTATTATTAAGTACCATTGTCTTAGTAGAGATATGAATATAAATATTTTCAACTCTTTAGAAAGCTGTTCAACAAGCAGAAAAAAATATGCATTTATACAAAATTGATGAATGAGGGATAATAAAAAGCTTCACAACACTCTTGTTTGTGGGCATCTCTTATTCTAAGCTATCCTCTAAATTTTACTGAATATTTAAAGGACGAGTTAGATTGAATGAAAAAAAAGTTATATCCGAAATTTATAACCGAGTTGACCACGTTTTTTGAACAGGACTAGAGAAAAACATATATGTTTGGGTCAGTCTTATTAAAAGTGTGCTCCAAGGAATGACTAAATTTCAATACCGGATGGACCATTTTGCTGTATTAAATAAAAGCAACTTTTTCCCTTTTCCATCAAAATTTACTGTCCTGTTCATTCTCGTAAAGTGTGCATAAGTTTTTAAGCAAAGTGTCAAAAACATGTCATATCATTTACAGCTTTTATTTTTTATCTTATTTGATTATTGTGCTTAAACTATAGATGATATCTGTAAAACAGTAATATATAAAAATATTGCTCCAGTTATTTAACTTTCAGCGAGTACAATCTTTATTTAATTAAAGTACAAGTGATTTGATAAATTTTATTAGAAAAACGCCCTATTTCAAAAATACATTTCAAATATATTTATATTATTTCCAGTTGAAGCGCGCATACTTCCTATTTTTAAGCACATATCTCTATATTAATGTTACGCGGTGTAAGGTAAACCGGAAACTTTCCATGTAACATAAACTAAGTCATAAAAAACAATATTTTAAATTACGCAACTTCACCGCAATAGTGAATTATAAGTGATTAACTTTTTCTTTTTGAAACATGACATATAATGCAGTCAATATGTTTCTAACATATTTTACAAAACTGATATTTAATTTTATAGAAACAAACAACAAAATAAATCCAGTATTCTAGTTAAAATTATTTAATAAAAGATAAGTATTATTTTTACATTGAGGGAAAATCGATGTAAATTTGGACTGAGCAATAAATTGACGACTTGTTTTAAAAATAAAAATTAAATTTTTTGTTTAATATAAAAACTTTACTTTTTAAAATTTTATTTATATTTTTAGATATCTCTCAAATGTAACCGCATTAAAAATTTCGTTTTTATTTTGGCATTGAACTTTACTCCTGTTGTAGAAAGTAAAATTTAGATAAGTTATCTTGAATTGTGCTGCCCCTCTAAGAGTAGTGAAGCTCTAAAACACTCGACGTATCTATTTTCAATTGCGTAATGTGAAGATAACACCAACGAATACTTTTTTTTCCCGACTAAAAATTCATTTAATACATCGGTAAAAGTGTTCTTTTTATCTATGGCCTATTTCTTTCTTAAAAACACCTCAACATGACCTTGTTTCTAGAGATAATTTTTTATTCTAGAAGTCAAAAAGTTTTTTTCCATCGACTATATTAAATAAATTTGTAATATATTTATATTCGTTTCATAAAAAAACAATATCTATTTTTAATGCTATTTTTTTAGCAACTAATAGAACATTTTTATTTAATTCCAACTCCTTTATTGCAAATAATTTTTTCCCCAACTTGTAGTATGAAAACATTAAATATTTCAATATTGTGTAAAATATAGAACTAAAAGAAAAATAACTCATAATATTATAAATTTCGATATGGACATTAGGAAGAAAAACCATTACTTTTTATTGGTAATAAAAGAAAATTGTATATCTCTTTTCTAATCGAATTTCTTAGGCTGAAAAAAATTTATATTAAGTAATTTAATGTAAAATACTTATCTTATTAAAATAAAATACACATTAGAATTCCTTTGATACATTACTTGAGGTTTCAGCGCTTATTGGTTGCAGTTTCAGGTGAATTTCGACCCACAGGCATCCACAACCAAGACGGAAATCGAACTGAATGGCTAAAGCCACTAGCAGTCGAGTCTCACAATTTAGAAAAATCAATATAACAAATAAACCTCTATACTTTGATAGCATTCCACAATTAAGAGATATTATTCGTCTTAGAATTAATTGTAAGTGAAAAATAATCACGCAAAATTGAGTAGCAACTAATTGATAAAAAAATTGGGTATAAGCGCAAATAACTATATGAAAAATTGTTTAATTCCAAATCAGAACACAAGCCGCTTGTAAATACTTTAAGTAGAATTGAAAATACACCAATTCTCATCAAAGATAACATTCAGTCAAGCAAATTTAAAAATGAATGATCGACTTTTAACTTTTTAAATGAAGGAAATATGTAATCGATTAATAATGCATAAAAATCAAATGTGAGAATAACCATTACTTCTCATAGCTTTAAATTAATCGGCTGATCATATGCAGCAGATTTTGTTCAAATTTATATAAATATCGTTGGCATTGATATATCTACTTTTATATATAATTAATGCGCTTAAAAAAATTTCAAACAAATGGATTTTATTAAAATTTAAATAAAAATGGAAGATTAATACAATATAGAATAACAACGAGTATCTTTAGTTATTTTATTCTGTTGCCTAGAAGATACAAGTTCAGCAATCATTTAATTCCTTGCATGAAAATACTTAGTGTTAAAACCAGAGTTTATTATTCTAATCTATTTACCAAAACTTGATTCTAGAAGTATTTGAAACTAAAAGATGAAGAATAACAGTCGTATATAGTCAATATTATTTACTAAGATTTGAGGAATTCCATCAATTATGTTTGAAGGAATTAATTGCTTACACATTGACACTAAATTCACCTTGACTGACGAAAATTTAGCAATTGTTAGAAGCAGTCACCAATACGATATGTACCAAGTTTTTTTTACACTATTAGCGTCAATTTATATTTAAGTTAGTTTTATAATATTTATTAAGATATCCTCATTTTGAATGAAAAAATAACCAAAATGTTATTAATGAGTTTTAATTAACATCGGATAAAATTTTTTTTTAATAGATTATGATTATTTTTTACAAACCTTTTTGTGCTAATTTACAATTTAAGACTTACAAAAGCAAAAAATATATACAACTGTTACACAAAAAAAAGTTGGCATTTTAATGATTTTTTTTTAATACAAAAAATTGGCATATTTTAAAATCTTAAGCTACTGAATTATTGCACATTCACATTTATGACTCTTCCCTGCTTAATCATTCAATTAACTTTACTTTGATAATTTGCTGAAAATAGTTTTCTCTATTCTATCTATAAATACTTAACTTCCATGACTAAACAAATATTGGGACTTAGTAAAGCACAAAATTACTTTCCAATATTTAATGGCTAGTGAATGAATGTCTTAATGTATTTTCATAAGCCAATTTCAGAAGCTTAAAAAAGACAAAGGATTGGAAACTTAATAGATTCCAAATGTCATTAAATTGTGTGTGTGCAACATCTGAAAAACAAGTTCAAAAATATTTTAATGTTAATAATTTTATGTTATACACTTCAACAAAAATAAATTTAAAGGATCCAATTTTAAAAAGTGTAATATGCTGTGTACCACAAGATACTTTATGTGCAAGCAAATAATCTTACAGTATGACTAAATCAAATTTTAATAAACTTCAATATATAAATTTAATAATATTTAGTATTAAACTTAAAAATTTTATAAACTTAACTGGAATTAAATTAAAAATATCACCTGAAATAATTGACTTTAGCAGTCAATTGCTCTCTCAAAGCTATATTTTAATTCAACTAATAACTGAAACTTTTAATGTTATTTGTATTTCTGTAAGCTAAGTATCAAATTACATACTAAATTTAGATGTCTAGGAAAATTTGTCAGCATTAGACATTGAAAAATATCAAATTAATCCAAATAACTTAATAACATCGTATATTTAATTAAAAAATGTAAGTTATTAACATTGAATAGAAAATGCAATAAAGCAAACTTTAATCATACAAATAAACATAAATAAGCCTATTAAATATTTTCAGTCAAATTTGAAATGTTAAGAAAACATCAGGAAATATTTATTAAGTAATGTTTACTCAACATAATTAAAATCAAGTGTAACTTCATAGCTTTGTGTTTTTCATTTGTTAGTACACAAGAAAAAGAATCAAAATATTCAATATGAAAATATTTTCTTTATTTAACATGAAAAATTGGTCCAATGTGCAGGAATGCATGGGATGGAATTGCGATACATAACTTAGCTTTACAAAAATACCTTCTTTTAACTAACAGTTAAGTTAAAATATAAAATTTTTGATTTCATCATATAAAACAAGTACTAAGGCACCACCGGTTCCTCTAAGGACATTGGAAAAGGCACCTTTAAAGAAGGCAGCTCCACCCTCTTGCTTCATGATCTTGCTCCAGCAGTCAATTGTACCCTTGTACATGAGATCTGCCTTAGCACGACCACTCTGCATCATCATTCTCCTCCTAACAGTATCAAAGGGGTAGGAGATAATACCAGCAACAGTAGTTACTGTTTGAGCAATAGCCCACGAGATTATGATAGGTGTATTCTTGGGATCAGGAAGCATTCCTTTAGCTGTATCAAAGAAACCAAAATAGGCAGCTCTGTATATGATAATACCCTGGACAGATACATTAAATCCTCTGTAGAGACCAGCTAAGCCATCAGATCTGAATATTTTAACGAGGCAATTGCCTAGACCAGTGAATTCTCGTCCAGCACCAGCTTTGCCAATGTCGGCAGCTAACCTTGTTCTTGCAAAATCTAGGGGGTATACAAAGCAGAGAGATGTTGCTCCAGCAGCACCACCAGATGCAAGGTTTCCCATGAAGTAACGCCAAAATTGTGTATTTTTGTCAACTCCACCAAGGAAGACTTGCTTGTATTTATCTTTAAAAGCAAAGTTGAGAGCTTGAGTGGGGAAATACCTGATTACATTGGCTAAGTTTCCTCTCCAGTAACTAAGAAAACCTTGTTCTTTTGGAATTCTAACAAAGCAATCAACCATTCCTATAATAAAAAAGAATTAAGAATCAACAATACAAATCCACTGTGTATCAAAGCACAATATTATAAATTCTACATAATTAAAATGCAAATTTAATAAGGAAAAATAAATTTACATAAAAATTCACACTGTATTGAATATAGAATGAAACTAAGTATAACTGGCTCTAACTATATGGTTTTTGATAAAACAAAGGCATACAGGATATATTCATAATTAAAAAAAGTGAAGAGTTTTTTTCATATAAATAAGAAATATTGCATAACTTACAAAATCACTTATAATACATCCCATCTGTGCTTTTAGTCATTACACAAAAGGTGATAAATTCTTGTATTCTTGAATAACCAAGGTCAATAAATCTTTTCATTGACATTAAGAAAACATCAATCATAAAATCTTGATATCAACTATCTTAGATATAACATTTAAATTCTTAAATAAAAAAAAAACCTATTTAGTAGTTCATCTAAGATTCTTTATAGTATTAGAAAATACTTGAACAGTATTTTTATAAATACATCAGAATACTCTATCAATAAATATTAAAGTTTTAACACAATAGATAAGATTTGGTACTATTACAAACGCTCAATGTTAAATACTCGTGAAAATACACAAATAATGTATTCAATTTTGATTCTACTCGTGTCATTCTACGTTTATAAAGAAATTTTATAACACATATCATGGGCAATTATAAAAAATATTCAAGATTAATCAGATGATTGATGCTATGGTAACAATTGGCAACTGTTGTGATCCTCAGCAGAAATGTAATAATGTTTCCTTGAATTGAATTCTCGATTCTGTATTTCAAACTTAACACTGATCCAAAAAGGATTAATTGATGAAACTTAAGGAGAAGAGTAAATTCAGGAATTAAAAATAATCTCAAGTCAATATTAATCAAATATTCTTTGGCTTCTTATACATTAAAAGCACTGACCAGTTTTGTACCAAACTGAATTAGCACCATTGGTTTGAGCTTACATTCCAGACTATTAAACAGTATACATACAAAATATTAAGAGTGTGTACTAATTAAGCGACATTACTTTTAATGACAAGTAAAAACTGGCTACAATAGTTCTAATATACAAGTATCAATTATTCTTATTAAAGATAATTGGTACTTGTATATTAGAACTATTGTATTATTTTTCAACTCTGAATCTTACTAAAGGTTAAGATTCTGAGTTGAAGAAAAAAATTACATTTAAAATTAATATTTATGGATAATTTGTTTCATTTTCTAAACATTGAAAAATTTTTTGAAACCAATTATCCAGGAGGTAACAAACAAGCTTCAAAATTTAAGAAAAAGCTAATTATCAATTATAATTAAATAGTTCAAGCATATAAATGTTAATTGTCTTCATATAAAATTTTTGGCTTGGTTTATTTAATGCTTAACAATCACTTTTTCCACATGAAGGCTAGTAAGCCCAAAAGTAAAGTTTGGTAATTGAGTTTTTTTGAAGGAAACTTATTACTGTCACAAACCAATTAACTGCAATAAACATTTTTTTTTTCAGTTTGTAAATCTGTTTGTTAGAGGTGAAACGAAACCTATACATCTCTAATAAATACGAATAAGCCTTAACAAAATGAAACCAGAAGTAAAATTTAGAAATGATGCACAACCATAATTTAATTACTTTAATTTTAAGTAGTGATGTACAGAAGTAGAAAATATAGATTAATAGGGACGCTGTATTAACAATTAAAAAAATAAGTGGGAAAGATTCTGAAGAATTGATATTATCGCGAAATTAAAATGATTAGTATTAATCTGAAGAGAAGAAATTCAGAACTATGAAATTTCGATTTGACCCGCAGGTTTTCAGGATTAATCTAATTAAGTTTAACAACCCCTTTATAATATTATTTCTTTTGGGGGAAAATAAATTTGCTTTAAAATTTATAAAAAAATACACCCTAGTTGATCAGGAAAAAATCATTGGCGATTAAATTATTAAGGTCATGTACACGTGTCTCACTTAACTACTTACTAAGTGTTTGCAGAAAATAGTTTTGTTTATCGAATAACCAAAAAGTATTTAAAGGATTTACGATAAATTTATTTATAGAATTAATAATTCGGAAAGTGAAACCTTCAGCAAGAATAACAGGTTTCTTTTTCTTCACTTCGTTTAGGCCTAGTTTTGGTAGATTACTGCCACGACTGAAAGTAAAAATTTAAGCATAATGACAAATGGCTTCGAAATAAACTTTTATTTCATTTATAATGAAATAGTTTTCTCTTGACAGTTGAAAAAAGTACTGCAAACGAGCTATTAACTAAAGATAGAAAATGCCGGTATTATGATTCAACATGGCGGAAAAAAGGATAAGCATTATCATACCTTTATATTGTTTGTCGACGGAAATTTGTTTCGATGCATGCTGCACTTGAAGTAATAATTTTACACGCTCAATTGGTGCTACAGCTGTTTTTGAAATAGCAGCGGCTACACCACCAGCTATGAAATCCTTAGCAAAAGATACAGGATCAAATGATCTTGAGGACATCTTTGATCTTACGTTGAGACTCGTCGGAAGACTTCAGTGAAAGAAAGAGCAGTCGTAATCAAGCCGGTTTTAAGCAATAACTCAAAGGCTTAGAAATGTCGCCAAAGCAACCCTAAAATTTTATTCTATGAATATTAAAATTGAAGAAAAAATATTTCTTTGTATAGACATAAAAAAAATAAAATAAATTATTTTTTTATCTTATGTAAATGTAATTTAAGTGACTAATGACTTTTTTATTGTGATTAAAATATTACTCTATTTTTTAAATTTAATTTAATAAATGACATCATAAAGAACTGAAAGTAATTAAATAAATTTTTTAAATAAGACTGATGAAATTCTTAGCATTTTAATGAAAAATAATATTTTTAAAAAATTTTAACAGAATAATTACGAAGTAATTCGCGATAAATTCCTAAATGTGGTAACCCATAAGACAATTTAATGCTATTGCCAATTCACGTAAGTTTTCTCAAATTTGCTCATCAAAAATTATGAAATTGTAATTTTGAATACCAATGTTTGATTGGTTTTGTTCTCTCAGATAAAAAAAATGTTTGATTGAAAAGTAAATAATTATATGATAATGATTTGCTATAAGAATCTATATACTCTCAAAAAATTGTATACTTAATTAATATAAGTATAATCAAATAATATGCCTTTTCTTTTTTATTCAAATTTATATGCACAAGATTTAATAAATTTTTCAACAATAATTTTTTTACATCAAACTAACAAATGTACATTTGTTAACTTAAATGTACAAGAAACTCAATAAAAACTCTTTTTCATCCCAAACTCATCATTTCATTTTGTCAAATATTGATTAATATTAATAAAACTTATTGATTATTAAATAACTCGAGTTAATTCTTTCTTTGAGCAAGGTTCCAATAAGTTTAAAAGAATCCTGACATTAGTTAGTGGATTGAGGGGAATAAGTGGTTCTTGAAGGATGATGGAGGAATGATCAAGAAGAGAATCAAAGAATGTTTTAGTTTTCAAAAGGACTTATTTGCAGTATTCTCAACATGTTTTGTAAAACAAAGTTCCAAGTCAAGGACTACTCCTAGATTCATTGAGTCGTTCACACGTTTGTTAATGAAATCATGGAGTCTAATTACTGGATTGAAGTCCGTTTGATCTCCCAAGAAAATAAATTAATTATTTTTAGAGATTATTACTCTGATAATTCTTTTGATAGAGGTGGTGCAGGTATCCTTATTTTCATCCATGCTTCTGGTGCTAAAACTGAACTCAAAACTCCTACTGGCCATATTGTCTCAAATTTCACTAGCGAATTTATTGTAATTGAAGAAGTTCTCCTTCTATTTCTCTCAGTATTCTGATGACTTAACGGAAGGTCTGGTAATCTTCTCAAATTCAAAATCTGTTCTTGAAGCCATAGAGAATGGTGAAACAAACTTAACCCAAGGCATAAATACTCTTCTTAGCCAAATGCCAAATAAACCATTTGCGTTCCAGTGCTCACATTGGGGATTGAGGGAAGCGAGTGCGCTGATATCCTTGCTAAGGAAGCTCGAGATTTGGATCAGTCTCTCACCATCACTTCTGAAGATGCAAACGTGGTTGCCAAACGCAGGCTTTTTGATTGGCATTTTAGAAGGCCTTTCATCCCAGAACTGAATTGCTCTATCTGTCATCTATTATAATAATAAATCTATCTAAATATAATCATAAATCTGTCATCTATTATAGCAAGACTTCATACAGGCCATTTTAGAGGCATGAAAATTTCTCCAGGTGATAACTTAAGATCCAACCCTTTCTGCAGAAATTGTCTTCAAACTGAATTGACACCAGACCACATCTTCGTCTGTCAAGCCATTATTGCCTTTCTTCCTCGACTTGGAGATCCACCACAGGACATCTTTTATAGTCACCAGGCTTCAGAATTGGCGGCTCTTGTTGTCAGTGTCTTTGTCTTTATAATCTTCATTAATTTGGAAACGACAACAATAACAACATTATAGAACATTACTTTTCATTATAAAACTTCTTTCACAGAAAATTCCAAAAACAAAACATTTCAGTATCGTTGATTTTAAAAATAGAAAAAAGTTGAAGAAAAAATGAAACTTCAATTTTTAATAAATTATTTGATCACTGGAAGTTTTAAAAAATTTATTTGAGAGAAACCGTTTTAATAATAAAAGAACTAGAGTGTAAATGAGTACGATATTTTTAGATATGATTGACTTATTTTTATTCTGATTAGAGAAAATTATTCTTTTGATTAGAGAAAACGAAATATGCATTTCTTCAAATGGATGAGTAAAAAATGATAAAATTCCAATTTACAAAAAGACATAAAGAATAAATAACTTTTATTATAAAAAAAATATAGTACGAAAACATTAGATGATTAGTTAATATAGGTAAAAATACACATTGTAAAATATCACATTCTAAGTTAAATAAAATTTCGGGTTAGGGCTTGAGAAGAGAAAAATGTTTATTCATCACAATTGTCTTTCAAATAAGCTGATAACAATGACTGCGATAAGCAATCAAGTACCAATAATTAAGTAATTAGTCAAAAATTAATAAGTTCATAAATATCATTAGCTAGTATTTGAATGAAAAGTAATCTCACGGGAATATAATTTAAATACAGTTCTCCATCGTATACTGACATTAATATAATATATCGAAGAAATGCTATCGTAATTATTATTATGAAGTGGTGAGGATGCTCAAGGAATGATACGCAGCATGATATTTCATAAAATTAAATGGTTTCTGCCTTCCTTTTTTACACTGATATTGATTCTTATTCGGCTATTTGGAATATTAAAACATGCATGAGTCATTTGAAAATTGATTAGAGTGATTAAGTTATTCGTAAAACTATAACGTGATGTCATTGCAAGTGAAGAATCAATGCTTTTAGGTCAAGAAATGTTTTTTTTTTTAACAGATACATTTCTAATAGATAAAGATCAGTAGGTAGATAATGTTCAGACTATATTATCGAACCCATCTAAGAAATCAACTATAAGAAATTGACGGAAATCTAGTGAATGAGTATTATGACGCAATCTAGTATGTGCTAGTATTAAGAATACGTACACGAATTCAGACATTCTGACCAAGCTAGAAATCTTAGAATATGAACTCTTTCCATAAATAATTTAGTAGTGTATGTAAAGTGCTCGTGTTCTTGTAGATATGATCTATGTTAATATTTTTTTTTGGGTACTAAGAAGAATATGATTTCCAAAAATTAATTGTTTTCCCTCCTTTATTATATATATACAATTTGAACTATTTTAAAATGTATAAGTTCAAATTGTATATAAACTTATATATAAACAATTTTATACACAATTTGAACTATTTGTATCAATACTTTGTCATTACGTTTATAATATCGCTTTGATTTTAGAAGAATTTTAACGAAAATGAAAAATTTAAATGAAATATTTTGACAGACATGACATAATAAATTACATAAGTTTACAAATGAATAGGAACAATATCAATTTTGTTATACCTAATGATAAACCTTTTTTAAATTATATAAAACTTGGATGTGTTCAATTGATACCTAGAAACACATTAATATATATAACCACTTAAAATAATACAACAATAAGCATCGATGAAAAACACTCGTTTCACTGTATGAATATAATGTTAAATACGTAATAATCAACATATGTGGACCTCTTACAGACACTGATGAATATTTGGTATATATCAGAGTACCTTCAATAGTTAATTGAATATTTGATGATATGAAGATACTGAGTTTATTATATCAGATACACACAGCAGACACTAATAAACTTAATATCTTTAATCGGTAATGTCTCTAATTTTTCATATTCTATGTTAGTGATGAGTAGTGGCTCATGATTAGAGAATCTAATCAGCTTCAAAGTGGAAAATTGGAACAAAACCAAAGAAAATGTTAATGCAATACCAATGTAATTGGATGGTGTCCCAATGGAAGATACCATCTGCACATTACATACTTCCCTACATCCTTATTAATAGTCATAATAAACAATTTTGTATTGCTACTAATACCTTTTGACAAAGGTGATTCAGAATCATAGTTGTATATTTTTGTAAAAATGGTCACATTATAAACTTTTTTTTTACAATGATGAATATTTATTGGAATGCATTTAATAAGACTCTGTGCATATATTTAAGATATTATCTCTAAAATGGTTATTACATTTATGAATGCAAGAACATTAGAAAGATTGGCATTTACCTTCTTTTTTATTTTCAGCATAATAGTATTTATTTGAAGAAAAGTTATCTTCAAATTTATTTTGAGGGCAAGATTATAAGCATTTGGTTATAGTACTTTCATCAAAATTTTGATGAAAGTACTATAACCAAATGCTTATAATCTTGCCCTCAAAATAAATAAATAAATATATATTAGTTTTATAAACACATTTAAAAAAAACACATTGTTTCATTTTCTGAAATGCTTTTAATTGCATTTGATGTTTACTTAATGATTTTTTATGCATTATAAATGATAAAAAGTGCAAATATATGCATCTGATTCGTGCTTAATGCATGTAAATGATTCACTTTAAATTTAGTATTATTTAGCATTTTTTTAAAAATAGAATTTTTAAGAATATTGATCCAAAATTAATCTTTTAGATCTAAATTTTTTACTAGGATGTTTTTCACAGTTCATTTATTTTTAAAAGTGAATTTTTTAAAATAGACATATTTTGTATGATACAAAATGTATTAATATTTCCTATATCAACACTCACAGAATATAAATACAGTAAAATTAAGATTTATTACTTTAGTTGAGAATTATTTAACTTAAATCATGTAATACTCTTGTTTTCACTCTGTAGAAAAATTACAAAATTTTTAAGCAATTGTAAATATTTAATTTAAGAAGTGTAATGAAATTAAATTTGTAAATTCATTATATTTCTTAAAATTTAATATTATATAATTTAACACTAGGATTAATAAATTTACCTCGAGGGGAAAAAACACAAAGAGGAGAGTTTATGGAACTTACTTGAGCTAAGTGAGATTAAACTAATTTCTTTTAAAGATTTGTAGATAGTTAGATATTTTGATAATCTTTGAAATGTATAAATTTATTAATGTCTTTATAATTCTATTCACAAAGCTGGCTGAAAAACAATTGAAATTGCACAATTAAACATTTCAATAGTATGCTTAAGATTTTTATATCATTATTTCTGCGCAGTATGGCTACTTTAGTATAAAATTACAAATATAAACAAAGTTTATTGATCTTAATATTTTTTAATATTATTTACAAACTTAACTGAATAAAGTAAGAAGATATAAAAGACACTAAAATTAAGATTAATCAAACTTTGCAATTTCTAAATTTATATAAAAAATACCAAGAAAACTCAAGAAATTGTGATGAAGCAAAGAAAGATTGAAAAAATATAATTGTGTCCAAAGAGTATACCAAATATATACATTAATATGTGTGTTCTTTTCATTTACTTTAATGAATTTCAATAAAATTAGAAAAGAATTGCAAAATGAAGTATTTTGCATCACGAGCATCTATTATGAAATTAAAAACTGTCAAACACATTAAAAATTTTTTTCCTGATTTTTGGTCTTTTAATATATAATTTATATTGAATTAATTTCATTTCTAAACGTTAATAGTGGTTTCAGCTTCAAATATAAATGTTTATTCAGGAACTAATTTTTAAACTTCATTAAAAAAATATAATTTTAAATATAAATTATTAATGTTTTTTTCTTATAAATTATGGCTTTGTGAAAATTGATAAAAAGATTCATTTAATGTATTGTGATTTTATAGTATATAATCTGAATTTTTTTATACAGTTTAAGAGCATACTACAACTTAAAACAATATATTATGTATTGATTAGTAATGTTATCTTTCCTTATACCTATAGATCATGGCTTTGTCAAGTTTGATAAAATATTCATTTAGTGTATAGTGACTACAATATTTTATCTGAATTTTTGAGCAATGAATTTGATAATTTAAGGGCACACTAAAATTTTCAGGTGCATACTTTACCATCAGAATAAAAATTAAGTATTTTTAAAGAAATCACAATTCAGATCAAATGATAGCTTTTACAATTGTGTGTGAACAAATAATTCATTTCTCAAATATTGTATAAAGAATGAATGTCCTATTGATTTTCTAAAAAATACAAAATAAAATATCGAAACATAAATTATTTATTTCATTTTTGTACAGAGAAGGATGGAAAAAGATATTTGCGTGGAATGTTCTGCTAGAAAAATATTTTCAGATAAAACTGAAAAAATTAACAATGAGGTTTATAAGGTAATACCACAGTAATAGAGATATATGTTCCCTCAAAAAAGATAACAATTTTAGACAGATAACACTTACTTCATAAACACTTTTATAACTATTAAATTTAGTTGATATACATTTAACAGTAGTTAAAGATTAAAACAACATACTATTCAATGTTATAAAAATAACAAGGAAATGAGAGAAACAACTTTTACAATCTTGCAAAATACATTTTCAGAGAAACATAGCACATACATCAGTTTTGTAACAAAATTTTGAATGTTGTTAACAGTTATTGTGAGCAATAGTTTCATTATTATTTTTATATTAAGACAACGATGAATATTTATGTACAAAAATTTCATTATAAATGTGGTAAACTTGTAGACTAGTTCAACACAAAAACAATTCCAAATGAATAATGTTGAATTTAGTCATAATTTAATAACTATAAAATGTAGTTAAACATAATTACATGGCTTATTATTCAAAAATATCAAATAATTTTTAATTGAAAAGCTTCTTATATCCAATACAATACAACATTATTTAGGTAGATGATCATGATGATTTTGACTATTACTAGAAACCTTGACTTCAATTTAAAAAAAGAAAAAAAAATTGGAACTGATTATTTTTATTACAAAATCAACAATATATTAACTTAATTTTATTATGAGAAAACACTTCTAAATATGTATTTTGATACATATGTGTACAAGTTGTATGCCACGCACATTATCATCATTATTTATTCATGGAATTTCATTATGAATTCGCAAAAACCTTTAATAAATAAATCAAGATCATGAAGATAATTTTTTCATTAATAAATCAGTTATGAATGATACAATGATATTTAAATCAGACCTAATTTTTTCAACCATATTTCTAAAAAGTGAATTTTATATTCTACATATAAAGTACAAGTTTGTAATTATCCTACATAAAAATGTAATACAATTTAATGATTTTTTAAAAATAGAATTTTTTTATGAAAGTCATTTTAGTAACACATATGTATATATAACGTGTTAGTTTATTCATATTTGACATCCCCCTTAACTGCATTGGTTATTATGATTTTAAAATATCGTTTTGGATCTGGAAAATAATTAATTCGAAAATCATATCGAACTTAAGAAAGTTAAATTAAATGTTACAAACGCTTGAAAATATTAGGTTGTTTGATTATAATTGAGTTGAAAATTATTGCTGCAATTAATTCAAAGCCAGTTAATCATATTAAATTCTTCTATAAATACTTAATGCATGTGAAAACTTTTAAACAAGTTGATAAATAGTTTAGTAAAAACCTTTTTATTTGCATAAAAGTATTTGCTTCAAAATGATTGAAAGTGATTTTTTTATTAGAAATATAAAACACAATAATTATTTTTATATGAATTTTATTATTATAGAAGTTTGATTAATGTAAACTGTCATTTAATATTTTAACTGAATAAAAATGTTTTTAAACTAGTTATTCTTCACATAATAATAGTTTAACACACACACACACATATATATATATGAATTTACTATATCTTAAACATAATTTTCTATACATGTCAAGAATAAAGACAACTAATTTAAAGAATGCTTGAAGTCAAAATTTATTCAAAAATATAATCATTAATTAAAATTTATATTAAATAAACTTCTATATAAATTAAAAATGATATACTAATTTTTCAGATCATTAACCTTTTGACCAAGTAACCTGTCACATTTAATAATAAATAGATATTAAATAAGTGAAAACTTATAAGAAATTTATATTTCAGTATAGTATCTTACTGTGGTAATATATAATTTAATATTGAAAGGGGCATATGCATTATAAGATTAATGTTTCTACAAATAAAATAAAAATCATTAGTTTCATGTTTCTAATGATAAAAACATTAAGAACATAGTAAATATTTTATAAATACCAACATATCAATGGTGTGTTTCCATGCTCTATATTTTAAACTTACCTACAATTAAAAATAAATCTAAACACAAATAAGAACATTGTAAGCTTAAAAACCGAAAATAGTAAATATTAAGTAGATAGTAATATGTTCCATTGTTATCATATAATTAAAATCAATATTAATTTCTAACTAATTTTATTAAGTTTTTTAAATATTACATAATAAAATTATAAAATATAAATGTAAAATACATTATTTGAGTAAGTTATTACTTTAAATAAATGTTAATTTAAAATTACAAATATGTCTATTTTTTCAATAACAATAAGGGGAGAGGATAAAACGGTCGAAATATTAAACAGTGTAGAACTAGTCTACAAGTATTTGGAAACAGCAAACACAAAATGAAGCTCTTATTGTTTGATCAAAGGCCAATAACATGTTATGCTGAATACATAAATACAATAAATTAAGTTATCTGGAAACATAGTCTTGAGCTATATTTATAAAATTTCAGTTTAAAATAATTTAGTAAATACCACATAAAATATTTTAAAAGAAGTCACTACACAAAATTTAAGTAAGTGCCAGCATTAACATGTTTTCTAAGCCATACAAAACTGAATAACATATATTTGGCACAAAGTTATTTTATATTAGCAGATATTTTAAATCATCAAAGTGGTATAAAATATGTATTTTCATTAAAAATAAAAGAAAATTATAAATGCATTACAGACTATGAGAGTTAATGTTGTATGGAACAAGACATAGAAAATATACAAGGACATAAATTTATACTGCTTGAATGTTTTCACTACCTAAATTATAAAAGAATGACTTACAATCTGTGAAACAAGGAGTAAGTTTAACTTTATATATATATAAAAATAATATTCTTCTAATAGTATCAATATTTATTTAACATTCTTACAGAAAGTATTTTCAAATAAGGGTGGTTTTAAACTAATTTAAAATTTTATTTTAAAATTGCTCTAATAAATTCTGATGGTAAGCAATTACTCTAAGGATAACAATTTGTACAAAACTAGGCAAATGTTTAAATATTTTTTGACTGTTTAACATTCAGAATTTATCTAAGTAGACAATTTTAAGCATTTTTTTGTATTTTTGAAACATTTTAACTTCATGAATTGTTTAATTCATTGTGAGTTTTGAATTGTAAAATTGACAATTAAAAAGTTAAATTTTGTTTTAATTAATAAAAAAAACAAAATTTTGTTTTGATATTCTTATTAATGACAAATATCTTTGTTGAGTCATTTTATAAAATACACGTAATCGTAAAATCAATATCAATATAATTTTGTCAAAATAAATTAAATATGACATTTTCTAAAGTACTAAAATAAATAGAAATATTTGAAAAAAAAGAAAAAAAAACATACACAAAATTTGCTATAAATTAAAGCACACCTATTTTTCTATAAAAATTTCATTTAAAAATAAATGCAAAATATGTTTTGTTAAAATTTGTCTAATTTTGCACAGTTGTTACTATAAATTTTTCAGCAGTTAAAAATATATTTAAAAAGATACATTTGAATTGAAATCAAATCTAATGAAATTAAAGCAAAAACTTGGATAACTTATGTTATTTTTTTGCAGGTAAAATAAATCTTAATTTTGTTTATTAATATTCAAAACAAAGCAAAAACCAATAAAGCTTTGCATGAAAAATTCAAGAAATGACATATGATATGGATATTTTGAAATCATACAAGAAATATTTAAAAGAAATATGATAATTAAATAAATGTAAAAATTTAAATGAGCTTTTTATGATTCTAATCAAAACTTATGTATCAATGAAGTGATATATATCAATAAATGAAGAAATCTTTATTTCATTAAATCATATAGCATTATTGTAACATTACAACAAGTAAAGTTCAATAAACTCTACAATTATGAATTGTTTAAATGACATTAACAAATATACAAAATTGGGGAAGGCAGATAAAAGGGTGGCACAAATGGGTCCCATGAATTTTAATGGTAACAAAAAAATTATTTCTACAAACCTAATAATTTTTTTTTTTAAATTAAAAGCAAATATATAATTTATATAACCTGCAAATAGTTTTAATCACGACATTCTATCACTTTTTAATAATAAAAAAGTTTTTAACATTCACCTTAATAAACTAAAAATTGCACAATATACAAAATGCATACACAAAACTATGATTTAACAATATTATCAACATCTGTTTTGTGCAGTACTTGAAAGACAATTAAACATGATGTAAAGAATCATGTAAAAGAGTTTTCCACACTTTTTAAAATGTATAAAAGTAAAATGTACATCTATTTTAATTGGAAGAAAACTTAAACAGGTGAAGTCTCACTATTCCTTCTGATATTTCTGAAGTTAAATATGAATCGATTTCGCTCAGGAATATCTTCAGATTCAGATGGAGTTTCTGCTTCTGATGGAACTTCTGATGGTGCTTCCGAAGGAGGTTCAGATGGATATTCAGCAGGAATATAAGGATTATCTAAGATGCGAGTGGTTTCAAATGAAGTTGGTGCATTTCTGGTGAAAGTGCCTCCTTGCATATTTTCTATGGCTTTCCTTAGCTAAAAAATATATACA
>JAPDSC010106794.1:96689-151788 GCA_026290005.1 Latrodectus geometricus
ATTAAGATAAAGTAAAAAGAAATATTACAAAAATCTAAGTTTCAATAGCAACTTTAAAAAAAAAAATACCTCTTTCAATGCCACAACACCAACCAATCTTCCAATTGCAGTGACATATGCATGATTTAATCCAAGCATTGAAAACAAGGAATGTACCTTTATTAATAAATTAATATATTAATTTAGTATTTAAAATAATTTACATTAATGTAATTAAAATAACAAAATATTCAGAGATTTCAATCACTTTTCAGCATAATAAATGTAGTTATCTCTTCATTTATATAAAATACATACATTTCAAGAGCTTATTTCATTTCTTTATTCTAAATTGTCTGGATATGTTCCATCTGGTTTTTACCTTTTGAGATTTCTAAACAAGAAATTTTTTCTTGGATTAAGTAATTAGCTTCATGCACAACCCCAGACTAGGCCAACATATGTGTAAGCCCTACTGGACTGGGGTACCCAGATTTAGCTTCCTGTACCAGGTATCCATTTCAGACGCTTTTTATGGCACACATGGATTATGTTGGGACTATTCTTTTGCTACTAGTTACCACACAATTCGTTACTTTAAGTATGTAAATTAAATACATTTCATTTAATTTTTAAGCCTTTTCACATTGACAAGAATATAAACATTAGGGGTACAACTCAATTAGTTATATTTGTAGTAAAATGAAAAAAAATAGAGGAATTTTTAAGATTAGAACTTCTAGGAATTTTAGGACACAACTAAATACACAAGAGTGTATTTTAGAAATTCTGTTCTCCTAAAATAGGTAGAACTCTTTTAATAACTAAGAAAAATAGTGGTTAAATGTATTATTGGAGGAACAAGATAAAGCTTCTTTCAAGATTAATCATATTCATTGCACTATACATAAAAAAGTATTAGAAACAAAAATATCATCACTTATTAAAAACGATCCATTAATTTCATAAAATTTTAGATTTTAACTCAATAAATTTTCTGTTTTTTTTTTTTTTTTTTTTTTTTTTTTTTTTTTTAATAGAATTAAATATTTATGATTTTAGACTGCTATACTAATCTGAGATTTGTTAATATACTGTTCTAACATTCTTATACAATTCTGTAGCTTAGAGGGGAAAAAATACCAATTTTAAATATGGAAATCAATATGTCAGCATACATTTACATGTAATAATAAAACATAATATTTATCTATTATAATTGATATAGCAAAATTCTTATGAGACATAAATTTAAAATTGAAAGGAAGAAAAGGCTCATTTTTAATATGGGTAATCAAATTGAAACATTCAAATATAGGGAAAATTGATAGGAAAATAATTGAAAAATGAAGATATGCATTTTATCAAATGAAGGTGAAATATAATTACAATTGATATGAAATACCAAGCAATACTTTCAGAATTAAATTTGAAACTTGATTTACAAATTTCAATGGTCTGAAAACAAGTTTTTGTAGATTTATTCAAATCTAAGCTTTGAGATTTAAAAGCAAATAAATAGAAGTAATTGAAATACAATAAAAGTCATATTTTAAGTTAAAATTCTAAGAAATCGGTAAACTTGGATTAAAAAAAAATCAGGTTAGAAAATGCTGAAAAGTTTGCAAATGAAATTATTTCTATATTTGGGAATATTTATCAGTTCAAGCAGTTATTTTCATTGAAAAAAGAGTCTCTAATCAGTTTCTGAGTTATTGACAACTCTGTTGAGAGTTTAGAAAATAAACACCACAAAATTTTTTTTTTTAACTAAGAGAGTAGAATTTCCAAAATAGACATAGTATTGGCCTCCAATTTTAGGAAGAAAAAAAAATTTTTTTTTTTTTGTTTCATGTAGCAAGGTTTTTTAAGCAAATTGTTTTTCTATGTAAACTAATTTAAGTTATTGCAGCCCACCAATTTTTTAAACTTTGTTCACTTGGCTCATGTGGGTCTTTGAATTTAAGATGCTTAATGTGCATAAAATCCGTATAAAACAATATTATAAATACAATTTTTTTCATAATTTTGTCCTGTGATTAATGAGTAAATGGATACTATGAAAGATATATAATATAAAGTATATATCTCACATAATTATAACAAAAGTACGCTTTTTTTCAATTAAGTGTTTATTTAAAATGTGTATATTAATTTTGAATTTAGTGAAATATTAATACCGTATTTAAAATGGTTTATGAATTAATTCTTTTTGCAAGAATTTCTATCAAACTGAATCAGAAAGCATTTGTAATAAGTGCAAATACAAAAAAAAAAAAAAAAAGAATACATCAACAATAAAAATATGATCATCAATTAGATAGCAAAATTTATCAAGCATAAAATATAAATGAGTAATTTTTTTTAGCTTCTTAAGTTATTTAAATTATATGCCCATCACTTCTTTAAATAAGAATAAACTAAATCAAAATATCACATATGGTCTTATAATTAATTTTTTAACTAAATTTATAATGACAAGGATAGTGAAATGAAAAATAAATTACGTATATGATAGTGAAATGAAAAGTAAAGGATACCCAAACAAATCCTAATGATTTTTATTTGTTAATTTTCTTCATACGAATACATAAACTAAAGTGTTCAATCACTTTTATTTTTTTTAACTTAAAAATAAGATATTTTAAATATAAGTAATAAAATATACTGTTTGAAGTAATTTCTTGTCATTGTTTTTTTATTTAGATATTTTTCCAGAGAGGGTATTAGGATTTATCTGTAAAGTATAAGCAGATGCTGAATGTTTTAAGAATACACAAATTTTAAGTAATAAAAAGTGTATTTGATACCAATTAAATAACTAAGTACAGTAAAAAAATAGTACCACTGACATATAGCAATGAGTTATATTTAAAGAATAACTCAAATGTAAACTTTTGGTTAGTAGTAAGTTTTTGTAATGTTACCATGTGTTTTTATTTAATTGATGTATTAAATTAAAACACAAGGTAACATTTAAAATATCAATAAAAGCAAAGAGTATGAAAAGGAAGAAATTGATAAGCTTCTACCTTAATTAAAGATGTTCTTTCAACCAACTGAAATGGAGCTGGATCGATATGACATTTACTAAAATCAACAGGAGCATTTAACTGGTCTTCTTCCCAAGCAAGTTGCTATAGCAAAGAAAATTTTATTTTCATGTGCATTAAATTCAATAGGAAACTTTTTGTACAAATTTTGTTGAAGTATTTAATATATAGCATTGAAAGTACAAAAAACTGCAATTACAAGTTAAACTTACTTCTTCTTGAGACATATCAATAACTCGTTCTTTAGGCTGAAATAAATCCATAAAAAATTAAGGTATGAATATACAAATATCAAAAATGAAAAGAAGCACAATATATGTTTATTTAGCACAGTATTTTTAAATTATTTTGATTAAAATATAGTACATAGTTACAATAATTACATCATATGAAGTGAAAAGATAATTTAAACTAATTATTTTAAGCAATATTATTTACATTTACACTCTCAAAAGATATATTTAAGTACAGCCTATAAGAGAAAAGCATGTATTTGTTATCAGATCTATCAATTCTTTAAAATGATTGATATTAGATTTAGAATTAAAAAATATATATAATTATTTTTCTCTTTAAAGAAAATCTAACACTTTAAACCATCTGCAAATTTTACTAAGGTACAAATTTAAAATTGTAAAAAGTTTATTTATAATAATATTGTACTACAAAACAACATATAATGCTTTGTATACAGTGATTATAACAATTAAAGTGTATTTTAGTTCATGCTAATGAGATTATATTTGATACATGTAAAGTAAAAAATATGTAAAAAATTCATGCCAACAAAAATTTAAAAGACAATTACTACTATTCTAAAGAATCAAAATATTTGTAGGACTTATCAGATGCGTAAATGCATTCACTTGGAATCATTCATTTCAAATGTTAAAAACAAAATTTAAATATTTCATACACAATGTGAAATCAAACAGAAATTAAAGTTAAAATCAAACTCAAAATAATTCATTATTTAAGAGAATTTTTTTAAAAAATCAAGTAAATTATAAATAAAAAGGAATAAACACATACCAATTGCACACGTTTTGGAATATTTGGAGTAGGAGGTCCACTATCAGACTATAAATATTACATTTAGTTAGAAAATATTGGCAAAATGTTATAATATTTTAATGCTAGAATCATTTTCATTCAATATTTTATAAGAATGATTATAAAAATAAATTAAATACATATATAATCATATACATAAAGACACATTAATATACAAATTAACACAGCAATAATCAATAAAGCAAATCAGGAAAACAATTTATTATCCAATTACATGAATGTATTAATTTATTTTCTTGAAATATATAATTTCAGTAACAATGCATTCATATATTACAACATCATTTATTAAATAATCAATTACATCAATAAATAAAAAAATAATAAAAAAGTTTGCTTATTACAAAAGATTTTTTATGCCTTACTTTTTCACTTGGGTTAGCATCCTGCAGTGTGAGAGCTTTGCGAAATATAGCTTCAAAAGCAGCTCGTAGCCTTGAATCTAAGTAAATTGAATGACATTAGTATTTCCAAAATTAATATATAGGTATTAATAAATCATTAAATTAGATAAAATGTGCCCCATGTTTTTAAATGTTGAATAAATAGATTTTTATAACATAATATTATATTAATAATGCATTTTCTCAGAGTTTAATTTTAGTAACATTTGTAGGTAAGTTAAAATTATATTTAAATTAGATTTGTGATAAAATAAATGTTTATTTCAGAATTTAATTTGGCCATTTGTTTTAAATTGCTATTGCATTATAATAATATTTTTATAACTACAACTAAATTTATAAATTTTAAAATTTTGAAACAACTTGGATTATTTATAGCACATAAATTTTACAGGATGAAAACAAATAGTACAAAATAAATTGCAATTTTTTTATTATTAAGCTCTATAATGATAAAATGCTTGATATATAAAATTTTCTTAAGAAAATAGTATTTTGTAGTAGAAAATAATATCATCAAAGTAATTAATTTCTTCTACTTGAATATTCAAATGATTTTAGTGTTTTGCCCTAATAAATTATGATATTCTATATGAATTTCAACTTCAAAAATAATGCTTCTAACTTTTTTCTGTTTAAACAAATACAAATGTTTTTAGTGAATACCATATATAAAATACTAAGACATAACATATAACATAAGAATTTCCATCTAGAATATAGATATAGAACAAAGATTTTCAATGTAGATGATAGAGAAACTAAAAAATAAAATAATAAATACAAAATAAAATAAAATACCAACCATGAGCAATACTTGAAGTAATAGTTGAATAAGGAGAATGCATTGGTGAGTGTTTTAATATTGACTTTTTTGGAGATGTAGGAGTTGCTGGAGGAGAGGGTGGAGGTGAGCCTCGAGATGAAGAGGGCTATAGTTAAAAACAGCCAAAAATTAATTTTGAAATGAAATAAATATAATTTCAACTTATGGATATTTTATTAAACTAATTTTCCTTTTTTTATGGAATAAAATTCTTTTACAATGATCATAGCATGCATTAAAAACTCGTCTCATTAATTTCATATTAAACTACATAAATGAAAGATTATTTAATTTTCAATTTGATCAACAAAATGGAATTTGTTATAAAAATTTAAACTTTATTTTGATTAAATAATTTTTTCCAGAAGTGAATTTTTTTACTAAACTTTATTTAAGGAAATATAAAAAATTAAAATCAATAAGAATGTATAGGTCAAAAGAAACTTCTAATATGAATGGCAGAAGCTATATTTATGATTATAGCCATAATCGGACAAATTCTACAATTTATTCTAAAAACGGAAAAAACTTATAGTAAAACTGAGATAACAGAAAATTTTCAGCTGAAACTACTAGAAAAATATAATGTTAAGTATATTATCACCATTAGAAAATATTTAGTAAATGAGATATTTCTTTAAAAAAATTTCAACAAATAAAATAATGATAAAAAGGAATAAAAATATTTTACAAATTAAACATTATAATGCAATTATCAATCCAAATTCCTAATTAATCTAGCATTATTGATTTTTGTTTTAATTTAACAATATTGAGTTTTTACAATGGAATAAACTTTCCATTAAAGGAATAGTAAACACTATACTACTGATGATTGCAAGATTTTTTTATGGCACATAATAAAAGAGTTGAACATTGAAGTAGTTGCATAATGGCATGCACAAATTTTAATAACAAAATAAATGCAGTTTTGATTGAATTTTTACTGTAAGTAAAAACTAAAAAACTGCAACTGCAATAATTAAAGCAAATATTTGAAAAAAAATAAAAATATCCAATTTTTTTTTTTTAAAAAAATAAAACTTTATATATATATATATATATATATATATATATATATATATATATATATAAACATTTGTGGTCACATTTATTTATATTTGTAGGTATCAAAAGTAAAAATATGCATTATGCATTAGAATTTATGTGGGATAAATTTTAACCCATCTGATAATTAGGATTTCTTTATATAAAATAGCATCACAAAAACATTTGTATACTATATAGAAAATAATGGTGTAAATTAGTAAATGATTCTAGTTAAAATTACAAAATAATTTTTAAAGTCCAAACAATGAATTAACTTTAAAAAGCAAAAAATTGTAAACAAGTATGAAAATTGGAAAACTAATTTTTTGATGATATATTTGCTAAGCATTAAAATTATACAAGATATAAATTTGTATGTATAAATTTAAACCTAGTAAACAAAGAAATAAATTACACATTAGCAAATATAACACAGCATTGAAAATAATGATACAAAATTTTATATTAAAGTAAACAAACTTTTAGTAGAAAATAAATTTTAAGGAAACAATCACCCTAGCAAATCCTGCCACTGGAATTATTTCAAATCTTGACATTCTTCTTTGTTGTTCTTGAGCAGCCTTGAAAGTACCTTCATCAACAGATTGCCTACGAGCAACTTCTTGCAATCGACGTTCACGCCCTAAATGACGCTCTAATAAACGCATTAGTTCAACTCTTTGAACTGATCCCAGCAGTATCATTGAATCTAGATTTCAACAAAAATTTATTAAATATTACTTGGTTTATTAATAAAAAATAAACTTCAAATTAGTAATTCAGCAATAATGATATTCATAAATAATTATTTGATAATTAAAATAATATTAAATATAAAAAAAGTTCCACTGTTTTATGTGAGGTCAATTACAAACGGTACAATTTATACGCACGAATTTGAATGAAGCTAACTTCAGCATTTTTAGATAACTTATATGTAGGAATTGCTTTTCAGAAAGTATAGAATTCAACTATTTTTTAAATTCTAAAATAGGTTTAATAACAATTGTACAGAAAAATGTCATTGAAGCATGTTTATCAAAAAATATCAAATACAGTAAACTCATAGAAACTGTTGTAATTTACATATAATGCAGCAGATGGAGTTAATAAAAGATGCATTTTGGATGTTCAGAAAAATAAATTTCTGTTGATTTGTCAGATTTGTTTATATACTGGATTTTGAAGTGTTAATGATTTTTGTAGCAGAAAGGATCTGGAGAACAAAAAGAGAGATTGTGGAACAGAGTTCACATTCGCAAAATATAAATGTAATTTAAATTAAATGCTTTAAATGGGAATAGTTCCCTCACTAAAATTTTAGAAGGCACTTTTTGTATACCTCCTTTACTTAAATTTTTTGCCTGTCACTCAATCGTGAGTTCCAAATATTTACAGTTCAAAATGGATGCCTAATTACGATGTGGGTACAAAACTACTACAAGAAATCTGAGGTGTGAAACTAATCTAGAAACTGTTGAACTGAAAGCCCGAGAGCTAACTGCTCGATTACTAGCTCAGCTCCCTTTGCTATTTTCTTAAAAGATGATTGCAAATTTCCTTCTCTGGACAATCATGTAAAAACAAGATGTTAAAAATAACAAAACAGAAGCAACCTAGTTTCTATGATAAAAATTAGACATTATATCTTAAATCAGCTCAGTTCTTATATTTAGTTACATAGGAATTTATAATATAGTTTTATTCTTAAATCATAATTTAATTTTAATATTATAAAACTGCTATTATTTTGAACATTTAAATGTAAATTGCAAGTAAGCAGTAAAATATTTTCTAATTTTTCTTTCAATATGAATTTTTTATTTTATACAAATTACTACGTTGTTCAAAAATGGAAAAAATTTACCTGATGATTCGACTAAGGGGAATGATTGAAGTCTTTTGTTGCCTTTTAAAATCGCTTTTATTTCCCTGTAGGTTGCACCTTGCCAAACATAAACTACTTCACGCACCATTATATCATCAACATAAACATTATGAGCTCTGAAAATTTTAAATTGAAAATAATCAGGATTAAGATTAATTTAATTAAAATGAGTTTAAATTTTACATTAATAAAATTATTTTTTAAAAAAAAGGAAAAAAAATTAATTTGCTTAAATTATTTCTAATGAAATTTGCAGGTCATTTCATGAATAATATATTTAATCATAATGATTAATAACTTAATGCTAGTAAGGCAGAGGTTTCTTTTCAGTTCTTATATTTAGTTTGTCAGCTCAGAAAAGATCAAATTTTAAATATATGCAAACTGCATGTGATCCAACAGCTATTATATGTACAGGTATGAAACTGCTGAAGTGTAAGTGAACAATTTCCAATACATGAATTATAAAGGTGCAAAATAAGAAAGAGAAGAAAAAACTTGTTAAATAATAAATGATAGGATGACTTAAATTCTGATGACTTTAAAAGAGGGCTTACAACAATATAATTTACAACAACATAATAATGTACAAAAAATATAATTTAAATATAAATAATAAAGAAATTAATAAGAAACCAAATGAAAAAATTCGTTAAACACTAATCAACTGATTCTTTTAATACCTGTTTTTAAAGAATGAAATAAAACCACTATTTTACTTAAGGTGCCCGAGAAATAGTTCCACTAGATTTGAATGAAAAAGAGGATGAGTTGTTATTCTATAACAAAATTTAAAAGTGAAATGTCTTGGATCCATTTATTTTATATGAAAATTAACATTCATAGAATGAAAATGTGTTCATATAATTAAAGAAAAGATACTCTTTGAAATTATTCTGAAATGCATAGCCTGAACAGTTGATTTTAAAAGATGGAATGCATTGAAAATTTTAATCAGAAACAGGTTTTATACTAGACTAATTGCTAAAAAAATAAAACTTAAGAAATTATCATTTAAAAAAGTAAAACGCAAACACATGTTAACTTATAATAATAATAACATCAAAAATATGGGAACTAAATGGCAAAAACGTTATTCATGAAATAATACTAAAGTTCAATTACATTATCAATTATTTCAAGAAAATCATATTTAAAATATAAAACTAAGATAAAAACTTACTGTGAAGAGGTTGATATGATTGATGGCAAATAAGGCAATTTTTTAATTTGAATGATACTATCATATATTGAAGGTTGAAGAGATTGAGCAATGGCATTAGCAATCAAAACTGCTATCTGAAATAATAATTATAAAATACACATCAACATTATGAAAAGTTATTTACAAATAGAATGATTGTTTAGTTGGTTGGGTTTTGGGACACAAGGTCAAAAAAGGACAAGCTGTGTCATTTACAGTAAGATTATTCAAGATAAATGAATTTTGTAACATCTTGAATATAAATCTTGAACAAAAACAGAAAATCACTTTTCTGTTATAATTTTTAACTAATTTAATTTTTAAAAATTATTAACAATTTTAAGATACATTATATAACATGAAAATATTTCTTAAATTTGAACATTTTACAATATGCTTCTGTTAAAAACTCATTCTTAAAAGAAATTAATAAATCAGCTTTAATGTGTTTGTATTGTTAACGGGCAACAATAATGAATTTAAATTAAAAAAATGGAAATTTAATAGAATAGATTTCATATAAAACATATTTAAAAACAGACATGTTTCTGTAATGTAATACATTAATTAAATATTTTTTTAAAACATAATATTTAATAAGATGTAAAATATTAAAACTTATTTTAGTGAAATTAACTCTTTTTTCTTAACATTTAAATAAATTGATTGAATAAAATTTAGTATATGTATACTACCAAACGGAAATCAGTGGCATGATAGCCTATTTGGGAATTAACTCTGGAATGCAAAGCATGTGTCCTAGTTAGGTGGTCACCCCAACACGAAACTTCCAGTGTTTAGTTCACAAGCATTCAGTTTCATCAACCCACTGAAAGAATAAGTCAACCTAGCCCCACCTGAGAATAGAACCTCGGACCTGTGCTTTGGGAGCACGAAGTGTTACCACTATGCCACCAAACTTTAGTACATGTTTCCTAAAAATCAAATTTAGCTAAAATTTAAAATAAACTTAATTCCAGTAAAATGTGGAAATTTTGCTTACTATCACAGGCAATATATGTGACATTTGACCAGTTAATTCAAAAACAATCACAGAGGTTGAGACAGTATGAGTAGCACTTCCAGATAAAGCAGCAGCACCTAAAAAATTCAGAAATTTTTTTTTATACTTGAAAAATATGAGTAAGAGATTGAAAAGTTTAGAAATTAGTAATTTTTACACTGTTAATCAAAACACCAATTTTAACAAATACAATATATTGGTTTTGATAGATGTTGGATTTTAACTAATGGATTGATAGATATTAACGTTTACTTGATGCTCATGAAAAAAGGCATGATCATTAAATGAAAATTTATTCTCTCAAAACAACAGGAGAGATGGGGACCTATTATAATTGTCATTGTTAATTAAAAGAAAAAAGCACTATAACTAATAAAAGTACTTCCTATAAAAAAAAAAAAAAAAAAAACTATTGCTAAAACTTTTGTTTAAATATTGAAGTGATTTAAAATTTTCATTTCCAAAAATTTAAGTATTGAAAACAATTTACTGAATATTATTATGCATACATATAAACTCTGCGATCACTTTTTGCAAGTGAAGATTAATTCCACCAGCACTTACAGTTTCCCATAGTTTTCAAAAAGCTTAGCCTTAGATAAGAACAAAATACACAAACAGTTTAGTTGAAGACCAGTGCATTAATCATTAAGAAATCACTATGGTGAGTAGTTGAATTATCAAACTCTTCTTATAAAGAAATGTTTTCAGACAATCAGCATGTATAATTGCTATATTTATGTAGACCTTAAAGACGAGTTGTTTCAACTAAAAGTTAACATTAAAAAAATATATATGTTAAAATTAATTGCTTTTTTCTGATTAATGTGGGAGAGAGTAAATTATATTGAGAAAATGCATGTTAGCATTTAAAAAACGTTCAGATAAAATTTTATTCAAATTTACCATTAGTTAATTAATAATTTTGTATACAGTAAGGAATATTTTTTTGTATTAATATTTTTCAATTCAAAGTATATCAATATATTATTATTTATTTAACTATGCATAGTTTATATACTTTATTTTTCTTGCTGATCATATCAAAATATCATTGCTGATTAACAATACTTTTAATTTAAATTAGAATTACTTAATTTAAAATTGATAATTTTATTAAAAAGTAACTATATTTTAATGAATTAAAATATAAATAATATTTTATTAATTTTTCAATATAAAAAAACTATTAATAAACTAAACATAAAATATTTATTTTTTACCAACAACAGCATACCCGCCAGGCAAAATTCTAAAAAAGGTTTCACCAAATCGAATTCCATCAGGAAACCATGCTGCCATACATTCTCCAACTAATCTCCCAAATGCTGCCCCTAAGAAAAAAAAATTGAAGTAATAATTTAAACTAGCTATATTCATATTATAACTATCTATTCATATTATGATATGAATTTCACACACAGATAAACTCAGGTAATCTAAATTATTTTTGTCAGATACAATTTGATTTTAAATAGTATGATCCTATATAAAAAATAAAAATGATAGTTTCAGACATAAAAAAATCTTCTTTACATTACTCCTTAACCTGAATCAGGATACTTTTTATCTTTCTCCAATTGATCTCATTCCAAAATTATGCTTCAATCTTTAAAGGATTTAAAATATATTGAAATGTATTTATAACAATTCATAAAAAAATCAGTGACACACAAAATTTAATAAATATTAAATTTGAAATCAGTAACAAAATTTTTTAAATTAAGAAAAAAATCCTCAAAGTTTTAGAGTAAAAAACTTCCAAAATGGACAATACATTCTGAATAAAATTTGATTTCGTAAAAGTATGTGAGAAAAATAATCAGCATATTTCAACATTAATAAGAATGTCAAATTTTTGCACTCTAGTAATAATATAAAATTCCAATTAGGAGGCTCCTCTTTACCGCAAATTTTTATTTATGGATGTTTAAGCAGAGACAAATAGTTATATAACTCCATATCTAGAAGGTAGTGATACGTCTTAATAGCTGATAAAATATAGAATTTTATTTTTTTTTTAAATCCTTATATGTAATTTAGAATTTATGTAAATAATTCATGCATATTTTAAAATCTTACATAAATGCAAGTACAATTAAATTAAAAAACTTTTAGGAAAATTGGATTTATTTAGCAATGATAAAAAATTTCTTAAATTTCTATCTTATTTTATACAGCTACTTTTTTAAAATTAAATTTTAATATTTAATTCACTCTTAAATACAAATTAGAACAATATTATCTATGGGTATAATAATGTGATTGATATATTTAATAATAAATAATTGATTCTAAAGTGATAAGTAGTTTGTAGTTTGACTTTTATAACTACATCATTATCACTAACATTTTAATGATTGTATAAAGTAATAAATAATGTGCAGTTCGATTAAACCTATATTTACAAAATAAATTTGAAATAATAAGCATTTTGGCAGAGACATTCAATTGACTAATAAATTTATCTATCTTTTTTGATTATTGTTGTTTCATTGTTGAATTCGTTTTCAATACTTTTTTAAATTACAAATGCAAAATTAATTACAATGTAATAATTTATAAGACATATTTTTGTACTTCTCAAAATGAATATAAGTAAATATTTTCATTCAGAAACAATAATCCTGCACCAATGCACTATAGTTGAAACTAGAAATTAGGAGTTTATGCTAGGCATATACAAAGTACACCATATATAAAACTTCATAGGAACATGAAAATATTTTTTCTTAATTTCCAGTCAGTTTTAAGTTGATTTTTAAAGATTTCTATTTCCAATGAAATTAAACTTGTAAGACTTATCAATACTGTTTCTATTTCTCCCCAACTTGTTTATATTTACCATCCTCAATTTCTGAATACATAAAGTAATTTGGTTATTATTGGAAGATTCCACCAAATATTGTAAGGGAGAATATCCTCACATAAAGCAATTATTTAAATTATGATAAAGAATGCCAATATATGGGTCTGGTTTTTCATTCAACAATTATTTCTTGATCAGTTTAAAATATGGATTTTTAATTACTACAAATATTCAAGTGTAATGCATTTAAAAACAAAATAATATTGATTAATTTATTAACTGTTTAAAGGTAATTTTTTAATACAAGGGCTAATTAGACCAGGATTTCTAGTTTAAAGTGAATTCCAAAAAAATTACTAAAATATTGGTCAAGATTTTCAGTAATTTGGTATTATGAGTGAGTTGTGAAGATCAGAGTGTTAATGTTTCAAACATAAACTAGACAAAATCCTTTCAGGAACCATTCTTTTTTTCCTCCACTTTACACATAAAAAAAAAGAGAGATTTGATTACATTTTGTTTTTCCACCATTTTTTAAAATAATCTAGAGCATATTGTATTGATATAAATTTATTGCAATAAACATTTACCAATTCGAAAAATAGGAATAAATACACCAGCAGGAACAGGTAGAGTAGCACATACAGTTGTGGTTATAAACTGAAATATAGAAACAATATGTTAAAAAAAATTAAAAGCAAAATATAAAAATTAAAATTAAATGATGAAAAATATTTTTCAAATCAAAATGATTCCTGATTATCTCTGCTTTGTGGATATCCTAAGGTATCTAATGTGAAAAAAAAAAAAAAAAAAAAAAAAAAAAAAAAAAAAAAAAAAAAAAAATTCAATCCCTAATAGGTATTTCACTTCAAAGAAACAATATTTTTAAAGATTTTTTGGAAAAGTGTATTTATAAATTTATAAGCAGTGAATAATGTTATTTCTCAAGTAATGAACATGCTAAGATTACTTATTCTGAATGGCAGTTATTCAAATACCGATTTCATTATCTTTTTTTATATTTTTGATGTTCATCCACGAAAGCAGCTCATTTGTGAAACCGGCATCACAAAATTTCATAGATAATCAAGAGATAAATCTTAAAAATTCTTTTAATCAAAATATAAAAATACATACATTTACAACAATGAATACTGCAAGATTTAAGTAGATGTTTGTGTAGTTGGTTTTCCAGTGGCTAACAACTATTTTATCATCAACTGCTAAATCAGTTGCAGACCAGGTAATATTGCTAAACAATTCATTCATGACTTCATGATTTGTAAGCTAAAGATGAAATAATATGTTGTTTTAAATAATTTTATATTTCATTTTTATTTTATACTCATTAAAAGTATAAGATGAAAAAATACTCTGTAAGATCATAATAGATAGACTCTTTATAATTTTATAACTTTAAATTTAGATAGACTTTTTCTAATTATCAGTTAGAGAAAGAAAAATACAAAGTTACATTTAAAATGACATAACATTAAAAAGATTTAATATTTTATGCAAAATTATAGTATATTTTCTATTTCATTTAATGTTAATTTTTAAGGAAAAAATAGTATACTTAATATAACTGATTTATTACAATAAGAAACTCTAATCTTATAGTTATTACATGCACTAAGGTTTTAATTATAAAATAATTAATAAATTGTAGCACTAAATAAAATAAAAAATAGAAACACATTTAAATTCTATTTTATTTTTTAATAATAACAAATTATAATTTTTTTAAAAATATTTTTAACATTAATTTTGAGCATTTCAAGTTGTGAACAAAATAATAGCACATAGCATAAAATTAATTTTATTAATGAAATTAAACATCTTGCGAAATTCAATCTCAAACAATGAGATAAAAAAGCTTTTTCCAGCAAACATAATTATATTTTAAAGCTATATAATTCGAATAATTGATAATTTAAATCTCAATGAAAATTAAAACAGAAACTGAGATAAAAGAGTGGATGTCATCTTAAAAACTCACCTTGGAAAACAATAAATATATATTTTATCCAAAAGTAATTATTAGGGAAAATCTATATACACATAGCAGAAAGTCATCCTTCCAGAGCAGCTCAGAGCAATGTTCAGTGACATAAAATTTTACAGGACTTAATGCTTTACAGAAGTATTCACCTATAAGAAGAAATAATATTAAAATTTCTTTATAATAGGTTTTTGTCAAGACAATACTCTGAGCCCCATTAGAAGTATGATATTCTGCAATATTATATAACTATATTATGAACTTTATAGCATAATAATTTTAAATACATAGCACTAAATGAGTTATTAACAAAAATACATTAAATACAAAATCACTGCATTTTAAACAAATGTTAAATCCTGTATACTTACAAGAAAGGAACATGACACTGTGCAATAACAAATGTTGTCAAATTATCTATACATACATATAATTACAAAGCTCGTATCCAATATTTTCTTTATTTATTTAGAGAAAAATATAGTTTTTAAATATGTACTCCATTTGGTTTATTAAAATGAATAAGCTATGGAATTTAAAATACTGATTCTCCCAATTTATAAATTTAAAAATGAAGCAAATATAAAAAACTGTGGTATTTAAAAATAATATTTTCTGAAATGGGAAAAAGGATAAACTTATTATCAGTTATATATTAATCCAGCATTTACAATTTTAAATGTAACTTTGACAATGTGTTATTAATAAATTACTAAACACAAATGATGTTAAAGTTGATTTAATCATGAGTTGAAAAAATACTTCACAATAAAGGAAATTGCCCATTGAAATGATTATACCAAATATATACATACAATAATATGCAAAAGAAGGAAAATTCTAATTTTAGCTCATATATAAACTTTAAATGACTCAAAAAGATAATTCTAACAATTTACTATATTTTTGAGTCATTTATATGCTACTTATGTAGTAAATAATGCATTTAATTAACAAATAAAGTATATATTCTAGTAGTAAACAGCTTAGTTGAAAGCATCTTTCTTGGATATTAAACAAAAGCATGATATAGTTTGGTTTGTTCATCTCTATAATATTATTTTGCACACAAGGGACTAATCAGACAAAGATCAGTTTTTGTCCAAAGGGGATTCCAAATTACTGAAAACATTCAAACCTAAGGATCAATTAAAAAATATGAACTATTGAAAGGAATGCCAGATCGATAAAAGAATGATATTTCCAATGCTACAGACATTTAATGAAGTAAAATTATGAAACCTTAATTAGAAAGTACAATTGTTATTGAAACATTCAAATTTTTAGACATCTTTAGAGCTAGGATGTAAACATTCATGGCGTAGCATGACAAGACAAAATATTCAAAACAAAATAGCGAATTGAAGGAGAAAGCAAATGAAAGAGAAGAAAAACTACTGAAATATCAAAGTAAACAACTGCAGCCATAGTGACTCCATGGCATTCAGTTTCTGTAGGGTCAATTATTACAGTTAAGAAGCACATTCATACATTTAATGAAGTGTGTTTCACAATTCCCAAACCATTGTCACATATGAATTCATGCAAATGACATCTACAGTACTGGTATAACCATAAAAGTTAGATTGATAAGTGGAAAACAATTTTATGGTCAGGTGAATCAATATTTCCCACTTTCAACCACAAAGATAAATGCCAATTGAGGGTCCTCTACACAAGCAAATGATTGTGATTGTCCCCTTTCAAATGTCAATTATGGAGGTAGATTTGTGATGATACGGATAGGCATGTCTTGGTTTTATGTAGCCCCAATTGTATACGAGAAATAAATCACCTCTGGGAAGTATAGAAAAGACACTTACACAGCCACCATTCTATGTTGCAAACCTTAATTTCCTCTAAAATTAAAAGTATGGCATTACGAACTTTAGCAGAAAACATTCCAGCCACACATAATAATAAAAGCATTTACTTTTTGAAATAAGCTCTAAAAATATGAAAACTCACTATACTCATTAAAAGAATTTTCTTTTATATTCTTTGGGAAGTTTTTTGGATCATTTAGGTTATTTTATGTATTTATTTTTTTTTATTTATTTTATGCATTTAGGTTATTTTTCACTGAAAATAATTCATGGTGAATAATGAACATATCTTTCATTCTAGAACTAAAAAACTGAATTGGGAATAATTAGGAAAGTAAATTGAAAGTAATATAACTGCAATTTTGAAAATTAAGAATGAACAATAGTGGTATCCTTTTTTATATAACAAGACAGAGAATATTATCAAAAAGTGTAAAATCTAAGTGTGAAAGGAAGAGTAACAAAATTGATTTGGATACACTATAATAAAAAAATAACTGAAACTTAAAATTCTAATTATTGTTTCAATTACAATGGATTAATTTAATAAGAAAATAGCTAAAATTAATTTAAAATTTACAGAATTTCTTATTGAATGAGATTTGAACCCAATTGATTTAAAATGTTATTTAGACCCAATTAAATATTTTTCATAACTAAGATTTTTTTTAAATGATTAATTTTAAATGACTTAAACTTGGTTTTACTATCTATATAAAACATTCACAACACATATTAACATAAAGAACGAATATTTCAAACAAAAAAATATTTTATTGAATAAAAATAATTTTAATTATATTTGTTAACAAAATTCAAAATATAAGTTACATAAATATATTTTCTCAGCTTATTTATTGCAAATTCAATAAATTCCAATAAATTAGTTTAGAATAAATGAATAATTGAAAGGGCAAGTATTATGTGTATAATGAAAACTCCTAATGAAAATTTAAAAAATGATATAATGAATAAACAAAATTTATAAAAACTAGAAAGAGGAATGGAATTATTTTATGCATCATAAAATGTAGACGATTTTAATGTGAACTGTTAACTTAATGGAAAAATAAAAGTCCATAGTAAAAAAGACTTGATGAAATGAATTAAATGACAACTAAGGACTGATGAAAAAATATTAATGAAAGTTCTTATAAAGAACATTCTATGTTAAAAACAACTGAATTCTATAATATATTTTTCAGGTATTCAAGATATATTAATCATTTCTTTTATTCATTCAGCTTTTACGCATGAAATTTTGTAACAGAAAATGCACATGTTAGAAACATGTATACCATAGTAATCGTTCCTTAAAAAAAAAAAAAAAAAATTGGAAAGTATAATCTACTTAATTAAAATAAAATGTCACTACTTTTTAAGGCAATTTTTATTGATATTAATAAAATTTTAAGGAAGATAATTTTATCTTTTAACTATTTAATTAAAATGAAATATGAAAGAAAACAAAGCAACTTTACAAACAATACTTTCACTTACTTAATATTCAAGATAACTTTGTCAATCAAAGGAAAAGCAAAACATAAAGAGCACATATTAAAATTAATTATAACTTTCTTCTTTATTTTAGATAGTTTAATTCATTTTCCTATTCTAATTGCCAGAGCTTGAAATTTCGATTTGAAAAAGTCCATGTCCTTCCATTGTTAATAGAAAATGATAAATTTTCAGAAAATTGGGATTTTTTTCCCCTCAACAACTTTTTATACATGAAATTAATATTAACAATAAAAGATTTTTCACATTTGAGCAATATATTTATCGATTGTGAAAAAAAATAATACTATAAAAATAAATTAATTTGCTTGATGTGGATACCTTATCTCTCTACCTATTTCATATTTATTATTTAGTTTTAATAAACTTTAAAGCTCCTACTTTCATGAATTCTCTTAAAATGAAACATAAATATTTTCTGATTCTTTCTGAAATAAAAAATGGGAATTCATTTCCAAGTTTTAAATATAAGAATTACTTAATCGAGTAACCATTAAAAATTATATATACAAATGCTAAAATACTATATGATAAAATATTTAATAATATAAATCTATCATAACTTACTTCAGCTGCCATAAACCTACCCAAACCCAATGGAAAAGTAAGGGTAGAGATAACAATCGTAATAACAGCAGGATACATGAAACGACTGAAAACAAAAGCATAACATGATCATTAATGATTGATTATGTTATACTAATTATATATATATATATATATAATTTTAAAAAATGACTACTTTGAATATTTAAAAGTTCACAAACACTTTTTAATATTTTCACTTTTTAATTTTTTAATGTGAAGATAAAATTATAATGCACATTTAGTAAAAACTTCAGTTAAGAGTTTATCTTATAATGAATTTACAAAATTGCATGAAATATAACCTTCTAACATGAGGAAAATCTTATATTTTACTAGTATAAATTTTTGCCATTTTTTGATGTAATAATGCTTTAAGATCAGTCATAAGGGGTACACTCAGTATAAATAAGAGTTGATTTGACTGCTTTTCAAATCTCAGAGCAAGATATTTTCAAGGTTTTTCTTATCAGTAGTACTTTCTTCAAATATATTGAGGATTTTAAAACCATGATGATAGATCCATATATAGTTGGGCAGATGAACCTTAGACTCTTCTGCTGATGATTTTGATTCTCTGATAATTTTGTAGACTTTATTTAAAAGTTGCTATAGAAAAATAAGAAATTATTGCAGTTATTTAGAAGCTCTATAATTCTAATGACATTGGCAGACATATATCCTCACTATATTAATCATTTTATATTGTACATTCTTTCTAACAAAACAATTTTGTTCACAAGTTTTCCACTCTACCTCCTTATCTCTTATGTAAATTTAGTATTCCAGTTAACAAATACGAAACCATTTGTTTGAATTCTCATTTTTTTACAGATAGCAGAAACAAAGCACGCGTGTTTGTATTTATTGTAATTACTGAGACCTGCATTTGTTACATTTTCAAAAGATAATAGCCTCTATTAACCAGAATTTAGAGAATGGCAATCTTATATTACATTAATAACAGAGATAAAATTAAAAATTTATCTTAAAATAAACTATTAAAACAAAATAGTTGATCATAAAATTGGTGCAAAGATATTAATATTCCTAATTTTAAAAATAACTAACAGAAAATAAAATAAAAAGGATTTACTCACTTTCTTTGTAGAAAGGAATTCATTTTTTTATGCCTACGGTTAAAATACACTATTTGACGATGCAGCCATACAAATAAAGCACCAGCAAAACCACAAAAGGCACCAATAAGTGCAAATGCTAAGAGTTCTTGAGGATCAAATGGAAAGTCAACAGAAAAATTTGTTTTAAATAATGCTGTGATGGTTTCTAAAATATAAAATAATTTCAATAAGATTTCAGTAGAAACAACAACATTTCAGTTTAGAAAGTATTTATTTTCATACACAGGGAAAAGTTTTTGAAGTATTATAAATATATGCTATATGTGGCCTATGTATACAACTTATGATATTAAAGAAATTAAAAATATTTTCAGTATTAATTTTACATGGAATAAATATTAATTATATAAAAAAAATCTACCTAGGAACAATAATCAATTATGAAAATTTTTAATTGTATCAAAAAGCTATTTTAATCAAGTGAATACCTACTTTTAAATTTGCTATGCATATTAGCTGCTATTTAACAAATATATTTCAAATACAGTTATTTTTTTCAGTGACAAAATAATAATAAAAAAAAGGAAGAAAAAGATTATCATCAAATTATATTTCCGACAGAATTAATAAAACAAAATACCTTCATCTTTGAACCACACTGCAAGTAATCGCCACACCATAGCACCACAACAAGCAGCAAAAAATCCTCGCCAATAATTTCTCACAGCAAAGAACACTGATGTTACTTCAATACTAAATAAGACACCTAAAACATTCATCATAATTTCAGATATACAGGAGATATGTAGCTTTTAAATTTAAACAAAATATATTTAATATACTTTTTTATTTAATAATAAATAGAAAAAAATATTTCAATTTAGGCAAATATTTTTTATGTACACTAAAAGTATGAAAACCATCTTACTTTTCATAGTAAATTCTTTAAAAATACCTTTAGAAAAGATACTTTTCTAAAAGAGTGGTTAGTTACAAGTTTGAATATGATACAAGGAAATAAATAATTTTGTGTGAACACAAAATGAATATTTTAGATAAATACATGTGCCTTCCAAAAATAATAAAACTATTCTGTTTGTTAAATAATTATTTTCATCTAAATAAAATCTACTTAATCAGCATCTTTAATAAAAAAAAGAGTAATTTGGTAATAAGACTTAAACTTACATCATGCAACACAATACAGTATTAGAAGTGTACATTTAATTCACATGAAATTTGATAATGACAGAGATGCTGAAGACAAGTACAGGATTTAAAAAAAAATGTTTGAATTTTATGATCTAAATTTCTTAAAGGCTTCTAAAATTTGGCTTCTTTAAAAATATGAGTACCAACATTTTACATTTTTCACAAAATTCCACACATACAATACTTTAATAAATCTATTACATACAATCACAATATATGCCCTTTCTATTTATAAAAAAACTGGTAGCCATTATATTTTAATGCTTATAGAGTACATTAAAAAATATTCCACATTTATTCAAAGCTGTTTCCTTTATTTTGATAACCACCTGTACCTACATGTATAAGCAAATAACCTTAATTACAAAAATTGATAAATTTTATGCATTAAAATACCAATAATTGAAGAGAAATCTGAACTCTAAAGAAGAAAAAGCTTATTTATAAACAACAGCTTAAACATATTAAATAGTACAAATAAAATGTTTCACTATTTTTTAAAAAAATGTATTACATATATATATATATTCATAACAATCCCTAATTACCTCCAATTGGTGCAGCAAAACTGCAAGCTACTCCCACAGCACAAGCAGCTGCAAGCATTTCACTAGTTCTTGATTCATTCTTAAAATTAACAATTTACATGATATTAATAAACATTATCGATTATTAATCAATGTCGATTTTTTAGTTTACTGCAAGAAAATCTGTTGCAGAATACCTCATAAATTCCTTTGAATGATGTGACTAATTTGCTAAGAAGAGTAGCAACTATAGAAGCAACATGTACAAAAGGGCCCTACAATAAATATAAACATTACAATAGCCTAATATAAATAAAAACAAAAATTCACAATATATTTGAATATATGGAAATACGACAGTAAAATATATTAACATAATATCAGGTGGGGTATTTCTTATTAACATAATAAACACAAATTTCTCAAAAAACTCATTTTTAAAAGTAATAAATTCATTTTAAAACTAAAATTAATGCAAAATTTAAAATACTTAGAATAAAAGAAACCCAAAAATTTTCATAAGTTTTAGTGTATATATAATGTAATTATAAAATCGAAACTCAGTCTATTTCTTATATAAGCTCTATATTAAAATGCAATTCAAGAAAATAATGTCTTAATTTTATTGATATCACAAAGAGAACAAATAAACTTGTACAACTATTTTTGCAATATTATTAGGTCTACACTGAAAAATGTGATTTTTAAATATTGTTTCTAATAAGTGGGGTTAAATATGTAACTTCATGAAAATATACGGGACATAGAATATTATATAAATAATTTCCACAAGATTTTATACAGATAATTATTGCAATAAATAGATAGTAATTTAATATATTTAAATATGTTTTAAGTATTACCTGAAATCAGAACAGAGACTGGAAATTTTTAAATATACTTTGATTAACTTCATATTTGTAAAACATTTCTGCTAAATTTTATAACTAAAAAAATTATTATAAACATAAAAAACATACCTGTCAGCAAATATTTACAACTATTATAAAAATAAAATATTTTTAGTCATGCATTTAGAATAAATACATACAATACAATTGCTAAAAATGAATATTATATTAAAAAAGTACCATATGTCTTGTACATGCTCATATGCATGCATGTATGTTCATATGAACATTTATAAATTGAATGCAAAGTTCTTCAAAAGTAAATTTTAAAATAGACATAATATACAAAAATTATCATAAGAAAATTTTATAAATTAACAAAAATGTCTTAAAAGTTTTTTTTTTTTTTGTTTTATTACAATCGCCACATGAGGGTAAAATATTAGTTCAATGACAAATTTATTACACATACCCATAAAATGTTGATTTAAATTAAAGCAACATAAATGGTAATAAAAACAAAAAAGGAATTTTTTCAAAGGAAGATGGAAAATTTTTATTAGGTTGTTAATATATATATAATCTGGTAAAAAGCACATTGCATCAATGAGAAATTTAGATACCTCTTTTCCAATTGGGAGTCCACTTCCTAGTGAACAAGTTAAGCCAACTATTTTTGAGACTAATGTCCTAAAAGTTAGATACTCTTTCAAAACAACACCCCGCAAAACAGTTTTCATTTCAGGAATGCCAGAACCTGTAAATATATGGTACATTAAATAGAATATGCAACATGATAAATAGTATAAAGATATATTATACAAAAAAAAAGGTAATTCAAACAATTTATAAAACTTAATGCAATATTTAAAAAATATTTCATTGAAAGAGAAAAGCTTAATTGTCTATACATATAAACCAATTTATATTTCAGCATAATTCATAGAATAAACAATAACTAATATTGTGAGAAATAATGATAGCTAAAGTTTTCAATAAATAATTGCAAAACTTTGGTGAAACAAAACTTAATATTGGAAAAAAATATATAAAAAAAAAAAAAAAAAAGATTCATAACTATGTAAAATGAAAGTATAAAATAATGAAGATATTTATCACAAAGTAAATTTTTTCAAGAAATATACGTAAAACAACAATTTATTTTCTAGCCAAATAATTAGAACATATCTGAGACAAACCATAATAATACAGGCAGCTGAACAAAAAATATCTATTGTTTTAATGATGAAATTGTTTTAAACATGAAAATTATCTTCAACTATATAAAATTATTTACATAAAATAATCATCTGGTTTCATTTTAAAATAACAAAATAGTATATATGATTTAAATTTCAAATCTAAAACTATGTTAATTTAGAATAAATGTACAATTTCTAACAATGAACTAAGGAATGTAAAGTTTTAGTAATAATTTTCCAAATGAAATGTTCTGTGCACGTAACTCCAATTAACAAAACTAAGTACGTTAAATTCAATTGAGATTATAATCATGCTTGAAACTTTTTCACACAAGCCATTTGATAACATAAGAAATCTCTGACAATTCTTGTACAAAAAGCAACTCTCACCTAGATATTTTATTATTATTTAATGATTTGTAAAACAGTAATAGTATATGTATAAAAAATATAATTTATTTAATTTAATACAATATAGAACAATTTTTAATGTGTCACATTATATTGTTTTAAAAAAAGAAAAAAAATTCAAACGAATATTTATTTATAAGTTATAAAACTCTGAAATAAACATTAAACTTTTTATTATTTCTACAATATTAAAAAAAATTACTATGCAAGAATTCTATAAAACAAAATTTTGAATAAAGAATGGAATACAATATAATGCATATTAGTTATATTTGTAGTCATTCTTCCTATAACAGGGATAATTTTTTTCTTACAGTTGGCATAGAATAAAAATAGAGATGGCAAATTTAATGATTTATATAACTAAGAATAGTTACTACATTATAAGTAATTTTGAATTCAAGCAGAATAATCTTTGCAATTTCTTAAAAAATAAAATGATTACAAATTATCATGCACATTGTTTACACTTAAAGGATTCAAATGGAGAACAAAAATCTCAATATCGAAGTAAGTGGAAAAACAGGGATACAAAAAGGACTTTTACAAAATATTAAGTAGAATAAACAATCAATCTTGAAAAATCATTCCTTTTGCAGAGTAATGATTATTAGGTAACAAAACTATAGCATGCAAGACTTAAAATTGTGACAGAAAATTCATCAAGTTAACTATCTTATCAATATGAAATGATATTAAAATGAATACGCAGATTAACCACAGTTAAGTAAAAATATTTAAAGAGGGCAGCATAATTGTAAATGTCAGTGTCATAATATAAAACAATTTTAAGATTACTTTTCATGATATGCTATTACCATTATCAAATATTATATAGTCAGATAGCTAAATAAACATGCTGATATTTTTAGATTTACCTCCTCTAAGTAATTTGCATGTTTGCAAATAGTTTTTGCAATTTCTAAGAAATAATTTCTCTAAAAATATTTTTAAAAATAATATAAATTCAAAAACTTGTAAAATTATTAAAATGCATTGCATGCTGTCAAGTAATTTTCATTCATAAAGGCAACACAGTACTCACAACTAAAATAAGGAATTTTGAACTGCCAAATCATGAACTACCAAAAATATTTCTGTATTTGCTAAATGTACACATTTTTTTACTACAGATATCAATATAGATATATTTAATAAATTTTATCCAATAAATCCAGCAATTTTATTCTCAATTGCAAGTTAGAACAAAATATCATACTAAGGATTATGAAATCAAAATTCCATAATCTCAGATTGTTTCTTACAGATGGGGAATTAGAGGTATGGTAGATTTTAGTTCAATAAATAAAATCTCAAATGTAACTATTAAATAAAAATCTATAAAATTATTTTGCCTTTCAAAATTATTGATTTCTATTACACTTGAAAAAGCTGAAGATTTTGAAATTGTTCTAAAATATTTTAAGAAATGTCACAAAAATTAATACATTTTGTAAATTAGATCTTAGAAGCTTACCTATAGCTTGTGGGGCAATGATATGAACAAAACCAGAAGCAAATAAGATAAGAGTTAGTGGAAATGCTATCCAAGCTAAATACTGGAGAACAGGATGTCTTGCTAAATCTCGATATAACCAAATGCGAGCTAAATAAAAATAAATGATTTTTATGATAAATTTGTAATATAAGTAAGAATAAAATATTTTAAATGTCAAAATTATTTCGCACACTTTATATTAAAAATATAAAAAAAATACATGATAAATAATTCAGCTAAATAAAAATTTCATCAATGATTCTCATTAAAGAAAATAAACTAGTAAAAACATTTTGTATTTTACCATAACATTAAATTTATGCAAATTTTGTATAACTATTTGCAAATTAGTTTTAGTAAAAGTTTAGATCAATATTTCATAGTATAAGATATTGATTTTTTTAGAAATTTGTATTATAAATTGATAAACAGATATATTAAAGCTGCATTTTCATTAAAAAAATTTAATATTTTTTTCTTTTAGAAATACATAATAATAGGTCTTAGTTTCCTTAAAAATCAGACTTTTCTATTATAGTGGATAAAAATTATTGGAATCAAGTTATAATATTTAGACAAAGAGAGGCAAAGAATGAAGAAGCATGCTAAGGATATTAGTTAAAATAAAATTAATCTAGCAAAAACCACATTTGGTTAAAATGGTAGCTTAAACATTAAAAATCTATCAGGCTAAACACAACATTCTTGGAACTTCTATATATCAAACATATTTTTACTGCAGATTTTCAAGTCTAATGTATCAATTTAGATTGGAAAACTTGACAGTTTAAAAAAAATATTTTTATTGATTCAAGACTAATAACAATTTTGGTTCATAACAGCAAATTGAAAATTTTACATTTATGAAAGTGGATTATTTTATGTACACAATACAACTAAATTATGCTATTAAATTATCAATAAAATTATTTCTCATACTTCTCAAACATATTGCAATTGCATAATCCATTCCAAAGCTAATTAATGATGTCAAAATGCCTAGTACTGCAAGAAAAACCCAATCTTCACCAAGCTTAGCAAATGTGTGATGATAAAGTGAAGTGATGTGACCTAAAATAATAAAAGTATATTAAAATAATAAAAGTATATAAAAGTATATTAAATTAAATTGACTTATAGGAACAGAATTAAGACAAAGAGAACATAAGACATGAAATAAGAAAAATATCATCAGATAATTATGGAGTTTTAGATATCAACATGTACAAAAAATTTATAAAGTAGATGTGTAAGTTTGGGTTATGAAAATTATTTGAAGGGGATAATAAATAAAATGTTAAAATATTGCATTTTATATTTACCTAGTTTTTATTTTTATGATTTAAAAGTTGAAATTATACAAATATATGTCAAAAATACCAGGTATTTTAAAATATAAACTTAATGAACTCAAATGAGATTTAAACTCAAGTAATCAGATTTGATATAAATTTATAAATTCATTGTTATAAAAAATTTTAGACTAATTGTTCTTCAATGAAAGGATGTTTTTATTTTAGATTGAAATATACTAAATTTGTTTCAGGCAAGTGTTTTTGTCAGTATAAAGTAAAAAATTCAATAAATTAAAATATATTTAATGAAACATATATTAGAACAGATATTGCATACTGGCTAAAATTAAATTTGGGATATAGAGAAATAATCAAAATCTAAGTATTGTGTGTCAAGATATTGAAAATATCAATGCATAAAAAGTACGATGCACAATAATGCAATTCACATTATTAAAAATAAGCAGCTGAAATCTCAAGATGTTACCCAATAAAAATGGGAGAGCTTGTAACAAAAATTTCACAGAATTTTATATAATATTAAAATATAATTTTTTATTTTACAAGACAAATTTAGAAGAAAATTTTATTCAGCACTTCAAAATAAAACAATATTTTCATAACTGAAATTCACTACCTAATTTTCTCTGAATATTGGCCTGCTGTCATTGTATCATCAAAAAGAAACTAATAATTCTTAAAATCTTACCCGCTAAACGTCTTTGCCAAGCACTGCGATAAGTTTTCAATTCCTTTTTACGAACGTTTTCTTCCTTTTTTCTTAACTTTTGTAGTGCTTTTATTCTTTTAGCTTCTGATTTTGCATATGCTTCAAGGTCCTCTTTATATTGGCCATACATCTATAAAAAGATATAATAGTAAACATACATCATTTACACATCTATAAACGAGTACTTAAACTATTATTAAGAAGACAAAAGAACACAAGAATAAAGAAATATAACTTTGATTTGTAATTTTAAATAAGTTTATAACAAAATATAATCCAACTGTGTAAGGAAGCTTACCATTATAAAATTTTATACGCATAATCTAAAATGAAAATTAAAATATATAAAAGATTTTTAACAAATGTACTAAAAGTTATACATTTATAACCAAAAAAAATTACAATAAGAATCAGAAAATTACCAACATTTTTAAAGATTTGAAGCAATGAACTCTCAATTGCCTGAGATAGAGAAATCCACAGATAATTTCAGAAATCCAAAATATAACTAGATATTGTTCAAAAAATGATAATTTATACATTTTCCAATCAAGATTTTGAATAATGTAACCAAAGGAATAACAGCCACAGTTTAAAAATTAACTTGAAATAATAAATATAAAAAATTCTTTTGTGGATTCAAAACTTGTAAATAGTAGTGTTTTATGACAATTCTTTGAGAATTTAGGCTTTTGGACATTTCCGGAGCAAGAAACATTCATTAACATAAATAACTAGAAATATATATTTTTTTTAGAAATTAAATAACACAAATCAATATTTTCTAGATAACACAATGCTTAAATTGGTATGAAATATATACATAGTGATAATACAATAAATCTCACAAATCACTGACTGAATTAGTCAGAAATTTAATAACATTTGATCATATGATCTATTTTAATTATTGTACAAATTTACAGATATATTCACATATACAGCAATAAAATTATATTAAGTATTTAATATTTAATAGGAAAATGTTTATCAACTTACAAAAATTTAGAAATAATTATAAAGTTATTATAATGTATAAAAAATTTATTTCAGAGGTAAAATGAAAACTTATTTCCAAAATTGCATCTAAAATTATCTTATATAGTTAATTATTATTCATTACTTTAAAATGAAATATATATTTCAAATTTTAATAATTTAAAATGTAGAATAAATTAATAAATAATAAATTAATAAATTAATTAATAAATATTTTTTTTAAAGAAAACCTGAACAAAACTTCAGATGCACATGTATATATGTATTAAAATTTTTAGAATCTAAATTCATAATCAACACACAAATTCAATTAAATTGTATATAGAAAGAATTTCTGGATACAGTTTAGTTCCATTTTCTAAAAACAATATGTTGTTACTTTTTTAAAAATGTGCATTTACATTATTTTCAACAAAAGTAGAATTTTGTTTCGTTATTTGTGCACTATATTAAAATTATAATTTCTAACTTTTTCTCACTCTATGCAAATTAACTTGATAAAGAAATATCCTTGAAAGCTTCTTAAATAGAAGTTTTTATTTATGTTTTAAATTTGATGCTCACATTAATTTAGCAAATCTTATAAATATTTATCTGAAGTAATTTATCAGCATCATACACAGTATTTTCCATCAAGTAATTCTATCAAAATTATCTTTGGTAAAAATTCGGCATTTAACAATTTTTTTTTTCTTTTTATTTTCCCAATTATCTAACAAGTCTATTTATCAGTTGTTGTGGAATGTATGCATTTTAAATTTCTCAAAATTCTTCACTTCAAAATTCTCATTTCAATTCAAAGTATACAATAATAATTTTTTATAATCAAGCTCTTATTACTCAGAAAGAGCTGTTTGGCGATTTTTTAATGATTGGAGTTTATTACAGATAATTAGATTCTCATTGATAAACTCCGCCAAAAGCATTCTTGAAACTAAGATAATTTATGGGCATTTGTTTGAACGATTAGGAAGAAGGAGGAAAGATCTATAAACGCAAGTAAATTATGAAATAGCTAAACAGTCTTATGTTTTCGGTATTCAATGGCACAGAATAGATGAGTTTAAAAAATGACTCGTAGCTTAATTCATTTCTTGTAAATTTAAAAGAAATTAAATTTTTTTAATACTGAGGAGCACTTCTCCCGACAGTGGTTCTTTTTAGTGTCTGAATTCATACAAATCTGAAGGATCATAACGACTAAACTATCAAATATCACATTAGGATTTACTTCATAATTTAATTTAGTTACATACACTTTAAGTACAAGTTTCTCCTTTTATACCAGTTAATATAATAAAAAATGTACAATAAAACCTATTTTAAATATGTATATATTAATACATTTATCATGCAAATTTAGAAGCCTAAAATAAAAAATATTTATGCATCTGTTCATAAAGCTATCGCAATACAAGAGCTTATAGAACTTACTATTCCCAATTTTAAACTTTAATTCAAGCTTTTTTTTCTTCTCAGCATAAACTTCATAAAAAAAAAATTAATAATAATAAAAAATAAAATAAATAAGAAACGGATGAATAATTTTTTAAATGAATAAAAATTGCGATTGGAAACATTGCTTAGTTACAATATTGAAAAACTGGTATTTTTTTTAATAATTAAAATGGAAAATTTAGAGATTTCAATACTAAATTAACTATATCCATACTATCAACGCTGATTACTTTGTAGCCTAAATTCCTTCATTATTAAATATTAAATTTTATAATAGTTTTGCAAACTTTATAATTTTTTAAGTTTGCAAAACAATTATAAAAATCATTTTTATTGTTATAAATAGGAAACATGTGAAGAAATTAATATAATTAGTACACTAACAATTAACTTTTTTTTATTAAAAAGAAAAAAAAAACTTATCTTGCATTTAAGACAGTAAATTTAAAATAACAGGCAAAAAAATTATGCCAAATAATTATATTTTTCTAAAAATGCATTATAGAAAACAACAATTTATAAAAATGTGACACAATTCTTTAACTTTGAGTATGCTTTTAGTACATACAAATAGTTCAGACATAATTATATACTTTATGGACAGTTATAAACTCTTCTTAGAAACTAATCTACCTAGAATTTCATTGAACAAATATAGAGTTAGAAATTAAGCTTACAACAATTTAAAAATATAGGCAGTTTTACAATAATATAATTCAGTATAAAAGGGGGGAAGGGGTTCTAAATATAAATTTTAAAAAAAATTTCAAAAATCTCCTGAAATCATCAATAGCTTTGTTTTTTCTATTAACCATCCCTTTTATTCCTAAAAAAGAAATCTAAAATATGCAGAAGAAAGATAGCCCTGATCAACTTTGTTAAAGATATTAAAATGATTCGCTTTTACAATATTCTAATCATAAAATTGAAAATTTCACTTCGGCAAAATGATTTTTAATATGTTGATGCAAATAAATAATGAATGAAAAAATTAAATCTATTCACAATTAGTAAGTTTTATAATATTAGATTACTAATTTTCCATTGTATTTTTAGGGATAGCATGATTAAGGATAGGATAGCACTTGAAAATTAAAATTCAGGTGAACAGAATATATATATATAAACTCCGATTACAGCTCAACAACTTAAGTTCCGGAAGATTAAATGAACAGGATGATGATCTCATTTTTAGAGTATATTTTGCCAAAAATTTCTAATAAAAAATGTGAATGTAAAGAAAATAACTGCAGTTCCTAGAAAGTAAAAATATTAAGTAACTGATATATAACACATAGTTATCAGGAATTTTTTTCAATCAATACATTGAGAGTAAATTTTTATACAAATAATAACTCATAAATATCTTCCCAGATTTTTTATTAGATGGACTGTGAATGTCAATCATTATATTGTATTGGCGATTTTAATTTCTAAAATTTAAGCTGCCTTTTCAATGAATTTTATATTACATCATGCAAAATTTAATGAATTGGAAAAACAGGAAACGTTTTGTATTTTCCCAAACATATATTGCATATAAAATAATACAATGTTAGGATATACTAAGAAACCACTTCCTATTGCAATTATCCACTATAATAAAGGCAGCTGATGTGAAATCGAAAGGTATTAAAATTTATTATCCTTTTTAGAAAAACTATAAAATGTACTAGATTAAACTGAACAAATTTCCATTTCTTTCACAGATAAAACATAAGAAGATAAGCGTGACATAATACAGGGAATCTTTAAAGATAAATTATGTATATTTCGAATATTAACATAAAATATATGCTAAGCTATTGGGCTAACATTTAATTATTTAACTTTCAGTCTGAAACCATTAACCGAAAAGCTTAAAGCTACTTTTTTAAACACGTATTGCGTGTAATTTAAACATCTATTTGCGACCTTCCAAAAGGCTGATTCATTGGTGAAGGCAATATTCATATCAAAAAAGAGGAAAACCCAGGTATCTATTAAAAAAATGTGCATCCACGGCAAATATCCTTTCATCCCAATTAGTTCTAACATAGCGAATGGGATTAAAACCGGGATTTTCCACTCCAAAGAGTGTGGTCTTATCATTAGGCTTTTATTCATTAAGTACAAGAAAAAATATTTATATTGCATAAAAATAACCATTATCACGGCACAATTATATTTAAGAAATATACGTCGTTTCAGATTAGATGTTAATTATACTATTAATAAATAAGTTTACAGATGCTACATTTGAATTCATAACCATTAAATGACAAAAAGTTATTAAATATATATAAATACATTATTCATTGTTTGGCCAAGAATGCGAAATAAATTATTTTAATAATAGAAATATTATTTACCCAATAGTAAAAATTGATATTGAGACTTATAATGGCGACTTTTGAAGAATCGGTTATCTTTAATCTAATTCAGGAGAATGAAAACCAAATTGAAATCTTTAGCATAAATGTAAGTGACGATTTCATTTTCTCATAATATATAAGAGCTTGATTGGTTTTATATTAAAGAATTGGTTAGTAACGCGAAGCGAATATTTTTTCGGAGTGGAAAAAGAATATGTATTATTTCTATGTAATATAGGTAAATCAAAAAGTACTTTTCATGTATTGAAATCTTTTAAGGAGTAGATGAAGTAACTAAGAAAGTCGAATAATTTAGAACTTTGATCACATAAATTCTTTGAGATTAGATAATATTTAAGGAATTTTTTAGTAAAACTGATGATGTGAATTCAGCAATGCGTAGGGTCATTTCTAGATAATGAAATACGATAGATTTTAAATAAATTTTCACCATGGCATCACACTTATAATTTTACTTTTGTTAGAAGGAAACAACGAAAGATTATACAATTTTAGAAAATTCCCGAAGATAAGTGGGGAAGAATGCTATTTGTAAACTCGATGCTGCTTTTATTTAGTGATGATATTGATAAATCAGATTACGAAAAAATTATAATGATATTTACCAAATAAAATATGGTGAAAATGTTCTTTAGGTCCACTGCTTGGCGTGTTTTCAAAATCGCCGATGCCATGGCGAAAATTCTACTGCTATTTCAAAGTGAAACTTAATTAGCTACCAATGAAAAGGCTAAAGCATGCGCGTAATTGAAAGAGTAATTGATGAGAATGCGGGAAAAAGCGCTTCAAATTAGCGAGTTGGCGAAGAAGAGGACCTAAAGCGTAATTTAACCTAAAATATATTTATAAACATGATATTCCATTATTAAAATATTTTGCTGGTCTGTCACTCTAAAGTCGCTTTCCACACATAAGCTAATTTGATTGATATCCATGATTTAAAATAAATTCGGAATTATTACAAACTGTTCATTTGAAGACTAGAGCAGCGGTTCCCAACCGCTGTTCCGCGGCACACCAGTGTGCCGTCTGAAGCACCGTGGTGTGCCGTGAGGCCCTCGTAGCCAAGACTTTACCATCAGCCTTAGTTCATGTGTTGGATGATGTTGTGCGCATGGAAAAGTCATGACCCATGAAAAGTCGCAGCTTTGTGTGAGGAGATGGGAGCAAAGCATAAAACCTTGCTGTTTCATACGGAGGTCCGGTGGTTGTCGCGTGGCAAGGTCTTGGTTCGCGTGTATGAGCTGCGGGAGGAATTTAAAGTGTTTCTGACAAATGAGGGGTCAGATTACGCAAAGCAGCTTGCAAGGGATGAGTGGTGTGCAAGGCTGGCATACCTGGAAGATATATTTCATCATCAGAATGAATTGAACACCCGAATGCAAAGCCGAAATGAAAACCTGCTTACAAGTACAGATAAAATAAATGGATTCCGTTGAAAGGTGCAACTTTGGCATCAACACGTGGAAAGTGGCAATCTTGAAATGTTCACACTCACCATGCAATGGCAAGGTGTTCACACTGCTGCACTGTGTGAGATAATAGTTAAGCATTTAAAAACTCTTGAGAAGTTGTCATTTTGTTTCTCTTCAGTCTCCACTGAATGCCTTGACTGGGTTAGGGACCCTTATAGCTCAGCATCAGTTGTTGGAAGGGAAATGACTTTACAGGAGGAACTAATTGAACTGAAACAAAATCGTGGTTGCAAGCTAAGATTTGCTGATCTACCTTTGGATAGTTTTTGGTTGGATACTGCCAAGTAGTTCCCCCTTCTGGCAAACAAAGCTATTTTGACATTGCTCCCTTTTTCCACTACATATCTGTGTGAGATTAGCTTTTCAAGCATGATTGCTATGAAAACCAAATACAGAGAGAGACTGAGAACTGTTGACGAAGAGCTACGTGTGTGTCTTTCTTCGATTCCAGCCAGAATATCAGTTTTGTGTTCAGCCAAACAGGCCCAGGTTTCGCACTGAAAGTATTTTATAATTTTTCACTATTCTGTTTACTTAATATTTCATAATAAAGTAATTATAAAATACTTTCTTTGTGCTTATTTGATTCCTATTCAAGACAATTACTTTATTATACTCAATATAGGCACAGAGTTAATTTTTTAACATTTTCTAATGGTGGTGTGCCTCGTGATTTTTTTCCCCGCGACAAGTGTGCCTTGGCCAAAAAAGGTTGGGAAACGCTGGACTAGAGGATTGATTGTTCAGCAACCAGCTAAGTTATTATTTTAGAAATTTTCAATAAAATTTCACACAAGAGGTAACATATTACAATTTATGCAACTATATAATAATACTTCAAACAATCATAATGCAATTCCAGTCTGATGACAGTCAAAAATTTCATTAAGAACAGATAAAAAAGTTAAAAGCCAGAGAAGTCCTTGATAGTTGCTGTAAATCTGATTTCCTTGATCCGTGAGTCCTTGATAGTTGTTGACTGAGTTGTTGTAGCATCTAGATTTTTAGGTATTTCTTTTATCTCGAATACAAGAGTTGCTCTTAAGACATAATCGTCATGAATAGAAGTTATCATTATCTAATAATGGACATACCTTCAATTATCCTTAAAAAAACAATTACAGAACCAATTCAGCGGTACGGTCAGGTGACTAAGCGCAAAATTATAAGAATTAAATGTGTAAATGATGGAAAACTTATATAGACACTTCGATTAGTAGAGGTATATCTTAAAAATAATCTCGTATAATATATGGTTACGTAAGGGTATATTAACATTAATACCTATTTGGATTATTCAATTCAACAAGTACCGTAACATCCAAACATAGACCCTTCGCCATTTTGTCGTGAAATTTTGGTCGCCGATGTGAATAATTTATTATTTAATCAAGCTGCTTTTTTAATATATTATAATACTATTTAGTTATATAGATCGGGGTATATTGCTGTTATGAAAAGATAATTAAATTTTTTGCTCACTTTCTCAATTGAAATTTAATAAAATTTATAACAATTGATAAGTGTATTTTGTTTACGCGATTTTAGTTAGAGTGAAGTTTTATGTTATCATGAAATTTAAAGTAGGAATTTGATTAGTGCATTACAAAACACCAGAAAATAAGAATTGATATTTTCAGGTTAACAGGCCATTTATATTGTTTTATATTTTTCCTCACTAGTTTTAAAAAATAATTAAGATACGTTTGTTAAATGCAAGAATACTATACATTATGCAGTTAATGCATTATTCGTTTTCACAAACATAGACCTTTCTTCCCCATTTGACGATATCTTAATAAATTATCCGAAAAGCAACAAAACATTTTTTGCAATAGCAACTCTTATTATACAAAAACTAAAAAGATATGTCAAATTTTAGTGCTATTTCGTTAAAAAGAAACAAGAAAAAGTCTATATACAGTTGACAATTTTTTAATTTCTTTTTTCCTGGTAAAAAAATAAAATGTGACTCTTTACATAAAAGTATAAGGCATTAAAGCAGTTAATTTGAATACAAATATTTATTTTAATTAATAATATTCAATACTTAGCGATATTTATGCATTAATTAATCGTTCCTGTTCATAAAAAACGAATGTCGTCATTAAAAACTTAAGAATAATCATTACAGTAACTAGCTTTAATTTATACAATAATATATTATAATTTATAAGAAAAAAACTAACATATATTATTCCCATGTGTTTATAAATAATTACAAGAAAATTATATTAAATTTTAAAAATCTCATTTGTACAAATTCATTTAAAAATATAGAACGATAGGAATTTTTTTTGCGTCAAGTGACGAGTAAACATTTTTAACAATATGCAAATAGAAGCGAGAAAAAATAACTTAAATTTTTTTATTATTTAAATAAATTTACAATTATTAAAAATTAATAAACACTAAGCTAAAAGCTATTATTATTCAACTGAAATTCGATAAATATATGAGAAGTATTTTTAAATTTTTTTTTATTTTTTATTTAACTGTCTTAAATGTTGAAATAAATTTAAGGTGCAAACAGAGCCTATCTATCTTAAAAAATTATGATCCAATTTTGAGATAAAATTTGATAATAATGTATTCAATGAATTTTACATTATTCTCTCACTGATTACATTCTCATCAAATTTAACTCTTTCTTAATTCATTTTAAATATCTACAACATAAGCATCTGACTAAAAATGAGAATCATTATAAAAAAAATAAAAAAAAACTTTTGCATAGATATATTTTTACTTTTGCATTTAATGTGCAAAGTATGGAGAATATGACATATACTTCACATACATGCAAAACAGTTAAATAGAAAACAGAAATAAAGAGATATTTAAAAATTAATTTTAATGATAAACTTCCATTTCAGTGTAAGTTGCAAACTGCAAATTAACAACATGCACGGGAAAATTATAAACTAATGAATTAGACGTAACAAAATATTAAAAAAAAATCAAACTCTTCTCAGAATAAAATTTTGCCATTGACTGGATGAATGAAATTTATAGTGAAATTCAATACAATGTTTTTATTTTTTTTTAGATTAAGTAACTCAGAAGAAATACTATTGGGGCAATAAGTAGACATCACTATAATATCCATGTAATAGCAAAAGTTGTGATAATATATTATCAGATGACAAAATCGTATCAGTAAAATTTTTGGAGCAGCATGCTATATTTTTATACTTTTAAAAATTCCATTACTGATTTATAACCAGAATTAATTTATATATATTTGACTTTACAAAGAAATATCACCTCATTATATATTAAGGCGTTATTTCATAATTATAATCTTTTATTTAAAATACCTTAAGAAAAATACTCTTGTAAAAATCTCTTTTATGCGTAATTAAAACCAATAAATTTTCAAATTTTGGAAAAAAAATCATATGTATATTTAGTAAAGGTATTTTCATATATCCATCACATGCAACATGCATACAAAAGATAAACACAAAACTCAAAAGGATGAATAAGGTAAACAAATTTTGATTAATATAGAACACAAATAGCTGTGAGTAAAATGGGGTAAACTCAAATGTTGAGTTACACATGCAGTATTAAGAACACAACTGTTGACAAGGGCTCTTATTAACAGTTCAGAACACACTCCTTTTATATGAAAGATGCCATACTTGCACAGGGCTGCCATCAGTCTCAGTAATCGGTATGCATCCTTTATAGCCAGTGTACATTCTTTAAAACAGGAACGATTACTTTGACGAATCTGTAATCCACCCATTGAATATTCAGTGTATCACAGCTTTGGCAGCTATAGAAAAAGCACGTATTACATAAAAGGATATCCAGGTAAAGAAGCCATGAGAAGTAACACATCTCCTTTTTTAAAATGAATTTTGCATAATTGTGTGTTTGTGTGGAGACATATGAAAACTATCATGATTTGCCATAATAATGAATCGCATGCAGTTTTTAATTAAACGTAAAAGAAAAGATGGCTAACGTATTAACTTGTATAGAAATTAAAATATTTTATAGTTGGGGCAATTTTATTTTTGTATTCTTCAAAAAAGAAATTATCAAAATATCAAGAGAAAAATATTTCCTTCATTTTTATCCATACATTGTTTCTTTCGTTAAAGTTGAGATCATGTGTACGTCCCTTTATTTTACTAATAATTGATATGTGAGTTAAGCAAATAATCGTTTTCCCCAATAATGTTGAATATACAATTTTTTCCACCCATTAAAAACAAGTAAATTTGTCAATGGGATTAGCTCTTCAGTGAGCAGTTGAAAAGAACATTTTGGCCAATATCTTAGTGAGATTGGTTATTTTATGTATTATTGGAGATTTGTCTCTCTTGATACCGCTATTAAAAATAAATACTTATTAATCATTAAGTAAAGATAAATTTATTTCATGTAGCATGTAAAACACATTAAATATTAATATTTGATTATTTATGCAAGCAATAAATAAATCCTAACATCCACGTTTTAGTTGAAATCGGCAAGTACAATTTAAATGTTTTCCTTAGATTTTTAAAAACATAACATGAAATTGAACGCAGAAATCTATACCTGTAACATTAAAGGGATAAGTCCGTTCTATTCTTCCTTTAGGCAAATTTCCCATTGTTTTCCTTTTGCTTGAGTCATATACAAATTACTTTTTTATTTATATTCATATTGTACATTTTTAAAAACTATTTTTTATTAAAAAAAGTTAGTTTTAAATACATTACTCTAAATAAGGTAAAAAAAAGTTTTTTTTCCAGTTTCATTTCATTAAAATTCATATTAAAGTTATAACAATGAGAGACAATTTATCCAACTAGCCTATTATCCAGAAAAAATATGCGAATTAACGCTTAAATTACAAAAATGTTGATAGATAAAACAGTTATAAGCTTCTGGTTCTAAATGTCAATAGTTGGTTGGTTGGTTTGGTTTTCTGGCGCAAAGTCCACAAAGGACAAGTTGTGCCGGTCAATAATTTGAATTGCGTCTAGAATTCTTAAACATAATGCATGAGTAAAAAAAGCATAAACGAAAAGCAAACACTCGACCGTCACATTTATTTCACAAGACGGCATAGACCAGGATCTATAATTTAAAGTGGATACCAAACCACTACAAACAGCCAGTCTGAAGGTGGAATTTGAACCCAGAAAATTTGAATTAAAAATCAGAATACTAAATGTTCCGCTGGCAGCTTGGCAAAAAGATGATTGAAGATGTTTTCAGTTTTTTAGCAGAAAAATTGAATATTAACGTATCTAAGACTTTAGATGAAAATGTAAACAGAAAATAGAGATAACTTAAATAGATTTAAAATGGTATATTTGCTTATATTAAATTCTATAATTAACTGTGTAGCATTTGTAAACTTTGAATTTATGGATAAATTAATACGTTTGCAAAGGAATGGAAGTGTTAGCGCATTTTACTTAACTCATAAAATGATTATAAATATAAATTATATTTGTCAATCGAATTATTATTTTTTTTTTCCGGAATTGAATTGAGAGTGGGTGAATAGAATGTAATGAAATTTATATCAAAATATTGGCATGTGGCTAACTTAAACAGTAAAAGCATTTTTAATTTCAAAACTTTTATTAAAGAGTTTGAATTAAACCGTAATTAATGCTGATTTGAACATCCTGTAAAGTTGCTTACGCCGCGAAATTAAATGATATAACATTCTACTACAATGGGACCCTTCTCACTTTAAAAAAAAAAAAAAAAAAAAAAAAAAAAAAAAAAAAAAATGTGTGTGTGACACTTTTCCGTCTTTTAAAGCTGTCATCAGTGCTTAATAGCTGGAAATAAAGGTAAAAAATCTACAACGTTAGAATCCCTTTTTTCTACATTACCATATAATTAATAAATAAACCTAATAATTTTTTTTCTAGTTTTTTTCTCACTGCAGTGTACGTGTTTACAATTTGAATTAATAGCCACTTATAAAACGCGGATTGAAAGGTGGATGAAAAGAATCTTCATTTCAATATTTAAGAACTTCGAAACTAAAAGAAATTTTGAAGTATTCGATTCCGGATTCGATTTATTTTTAGAAAGTAGACAATAAAGTGCTTGCCATTTTAAATGACCCAAATGAACATGGTCCACAGAAAGTGTAGCCAATTGCTAGTCCTCCAAGTAATTACCATCGGCATCCAGCACCTTCTGCCAAAGTGTCTCCAGTAGTGCAATCTCACTGCGGTAGAACTCAAGGGTTTTGGATACAAAGGAGTCCGTGAGTGCTTGGCACAAGTTTGTTTCATTTGTGATGGATTCTCCACCAAAATGATTGTCCAGGAAATAGAAGAAGTGGTAATCTGATGGTGCAAAGTCAAGTGATAAGGAGCATGGCAAGTCTCCTAACCAAGCCGCTGTATGGTATTCCTTGGCTACCCACGCGACGTGCGGCCTAGCGTTATTGGCCAAAGACGGTATACCATTGGGATTAAGCAATGCTGGCTTTTCTGTTGCACACGTTTCAACTGCTGCGGGTACAGGTCTGCAGTGATCGTTTCGCCCGTTGGTAGCAGTTCATAGAGAACCACTTGAAGAGTAGTCCACCAGACACGAAGCATAATCTTGAGTGGGTACAAAGGTGGTCTTGTATTGTGTACGACAGTAACCTGGGGTGGCAATGCTGTGGTATGATTCATCCTCAAATGCTTGACATATTCAGCGACTTGATGCAGAAGGAAATAAGCCTACTTTGAAGTCAAAGCAAACAACACCAAACGAGCTCTTTCGACAAGTCCATTTCTTTTGCTAGTGTAAACACGTCTTCCGACACGTCCATTTCTCTTGCTATTGTTGCGGGGTAGACTTGCTTTTATAACAATTGATATTCCTACTCTCAACTGAACGGTGTCTCAACCACGTCATACACTAATTTGCATATTTATTCTCACTTCATTGAACGGTAACACAAAAAACGGCAAGAACATTTTTGTTTCCCTTATAGATAATCGATACTTTATTTTGTCAAATCGGAAATTTTATTTTGTGATGCAAAACAGTGTTTTCAATAAAGCTAATTTAATAGTAAAAATATAGTTCTTTTTAACTAAATTTCGGTTTTTCCCCTGAAAGTTATGCACAACTTTTCCACTAATAGCTACGACCCATGAAAGGTAAAGAAAGTTCAATAGTTATAAAACACTGAAATAAACATTTTGCTACTTTGATTGTCTATAAATTTCTTTCCAACATTATAAAGCATACCTAAATAAAAACACATTCTTTAATTTACCTGATCATGTATCTTAACTTAAAATACTTTTGCAAGCTTATAACGCACAGCGATAATATATTCGTATAATTTCTATTAATATTCAGTCATTTTTATGAAATAAAATTTGCTAAAATAATTGGTTTTCAATGTATACATGACGACTATAAATTCTGCTTGACAGATCATACAAAAAAAAAAAAAAAAAAAAAAAAAAAAATCCAGTTCAAGCCTATTAGAATGCAATTTAATCACCATGCCAACAATTAACCATCATTTTAAAATCATGTTTCGAGTTCAAATTTATGATTATCATAAAAGTAATGATAGTAACTTAAGCTTAAATTTGAAAATAATAATAATAATATTTTTAATAAATTTATACTTCGGTTAATTTTGTGTGTTAAAATTATTTAATTCCTGTACAAGATAAAAATTTATCTCAATCTCTTTCTTTTATATGCAGACAAGTGTTATTTTTGCAACAAACTTCAACTATAACATGTTCATAATTTTTGTATTATTTCCATTTTTATAACAAGAAAAATATTTGTTGATAAAGTCATTAAAAACATTTAGTTTAATCCACAAAATGTGTGGGAATATTTTCACATTAGTTATATTTCATTTATTGAAACAGCTTAAGAGAGTTGATTATTAAATGAAAAAGCATTTCTTCCAGTTGTAGCTTCAAATGTTGAAGTGCGTATTTTTATAGTTATTCTGTATATATGTCTGACAACGGGAAATATGAGTCTAAAATTGTTTACCTTTGAAAAGTGATTCTTTCAGAATGATATGGCGACAAAATTTTATTTTTCATTTCTCTATGCACTGTTACTAAAAAAAAGTTGGAAAATGTAGAATACTTTTTTAAATACAGAAGGGAAAACCGTTTCGATTTAGAATTTGATGGATTCATTTCAAGTGATTCCTTGTGCGAATATATAATTCCCAGTTAAAGAAATAATACTTTTTAATTATTAACAAACTTTTCAGCATATAATATAAATATCTTCATCTTTTAACCTAAAAAGCAGAACAAAATATCTTCATATTGGTTATAGAATGCTAGAGTTCTTAAATTATTTTTAGAGAAGATATTCCAAATATTTATAAAAAATGAAAATCAGAAATACTTGTAAAATGGATTGCATTCAAGCAGATATGAATTTCGTTTAAAAGCACAAAGTGGACAACATGTCAAATTAATTCTAAGTTCTACCATTATGCTAGTAGGATTTTTCGCATTCCATGCAATTATTGTAATCGAATTCTTTTAATTACATTTATAAAATATCAAATAGATTGCTCTTAGAAGAAAAGTCCGGAAGTTTTCCGTAATTGTTAAATAATTTACATGCTTCGCGTATATTGCAGTAACTTGAGCATAGGACTTAATCATAATTCTTAACAATAATCCTTTTTCCAGAAATTTCATTTTTGTCAGCATTGATGTTGACTCTAACGAAGAAAACTTAAGACACTGCCCATTTTTGGACGTAAGTTGTTCCTTATAAACATCACATTTAATTATGTTATTTTAATGTCACTTATTTTTGCTGCCTTCTGAATGAAAACGTGAAATTAAATGTGCAGTTGATCACAGTGATGACAGAATAAGATAATTAAATGATATCCGAAAATATGATGACATGGCCGCTTCGAAGAAAATTATTTACAATTATGACAATGTAAGGAACTTTTTAGTCATTATATATATTCATCTATGAATTTTTGAATACAAAAAATGTATCAATGCCATCGCCATGTAAACGTAAAATAACGCTATAAAAACGTTTATATAAAAGTTAAAGCATGTTTACTAACGGCAGCATTAGTGTGAACGTATAAAAAGGAATAATTATGACATCGTCAATCGAACTACAGTTACAGGATGAAAATTTAGTTCTTTTAAATTCTAATAAAATTTCTTTAGGATCCTTACATATAGGCGAGCCCCTGATTAGAACATCAATTTCTATTTAGTAAAAATATAAGTGTCCTTAATTCCAGTCTAATATCTTGGTGATTTCTCTAATTATAGTTATTAAGCAGATTCATCTTGTCATTTTAAATAGTTTTCGTACAGTAAAATATATTTTTATCTTGCACAAAAACTTTATTTTATTACCTTTTATAATTTGTAGAATTCTTTTTTCTTTACATTGACTGAAAAAATGCATTAAAAGTATAATTTTACAAAATATTTATTGTAAATTTATTATTAATATAATATATAAATTATCATATTTATTTCTAAATTTACCGTTATAGATGATTTTTATTTGGCTTTACTTTGTCTGAATTCAACCATCATTAGTTTCATCAAAGAGAATATATTTGTCTCATTTTCTCATAAATTTATTTTTTTCAGAACTTATTCGCTTCTAAATTATTTTCAGTTTATAGTAATTACAATTTATTTTGAATTATAAGCAATTCTGCATGCAAATTAACATTAACTGGAATTAAATTAGTCATTTTAGTTCCATTCTTATTAACTTAAAATGAATTGTTAATAAGAGTTGTTAATAAAATGAATGTTAAATTCTTGGCAATGTTTTTCAACGGTAGATTTTGAAGTTTTATTGCTGTTGTATGTAAATTTTATTGAGCCAGTGTTTTATTCATCTGAAAATTGTTTTTATTATTAATCTTAATACTGATTTCAATATTGTCATCTTGAATGTTATCAAATTTCTTAACAAAATTATAAGGGCACGTGCAATTTCTTACTTACTTCCTGCTATGGAAATCATTTATAAAGTGGCTTCACCTGAAATTAAATTATCCAGTTCATCGATCTTATCATAAAATTTTGCGGTGAAAAATCTTGGTTTATCCATAAAATGTAAATTAAAATAAGTTAACAGCGTCTTTGATGATAACATTTTATGTGCAAGGCAAATTTTCATATTGGGTAGTTAATTATAGCTATGTGAGCTGAACAAATTTAACTCTTGCAATCAATATATATATATATATATATATATATATATATATATATATATATATAAAGGAAGTAAGAATCAGCAGAATTTACTTAAAGAAAAAACATCATCCAGCTTTGTTTCTCAAGGTGTGTTAAAAGGATAATTTTTTCTTCTAAAAACAGATTTCTAAATTAAGTCAATTAATATTATTAATAACTTTCCATTTTAAGAATATAAATAAATAATTTCTCCCACACGGATTTACGATTTTTTTTTTTTTTTTAATATTAAACCATCTTTAGCGTAAGCAACATAAAATTATACCTTCTTCACTAAAATATAGCACAATATTCATTGTACATTGCTGTAGTATTTTCCAGACGTATATGTTCACAAAATACAATGAGTAAATTTGCAAATTTAAAGCCAGTTTATGTTATGAATTGTAAAATTATAATAATTAACAATTTTTGTATTTGCAAACGTGCACCTAGAAGGTAAGGATCATGATATTTTCTTAAAACTATCTGAATTATTATAATGTACTTATTGAAGTCCTTATGTATATATTTATAGACGCTGTTCCGAAAAAAAAATAAATGCAAATAATTTGTCTTGTAGCTTATAAAGATTGTTGTTGCGTTGGATGCTTAATAATGGTTAATCGTAGAAATGCGAATTAATAAAACATAGCCCAATAAAATCGATTATTTGCAATTTTCTTTTAATTAGTGTTCCTTAATTTTAATAAGCTCTAAAACGATTTTGTGTATTTAATAATGAAGTATAAAATCTATATTAATAATATAAAATGGTTAGAGAGCACACAACTCAGAATTCAAAAATACTTGTTAAATGAACGAAATAAAGAGCAACGTTCTGCTTTTAGGCCACATTTCTTTCCCCCTAATTTCAACAGGCTAAAATGATTGCAATGTTTGAGTTAAGTAAAGCAAGATAAGAGAGGTCACATTCCTTTTCATGCTTTTGATAAATTGGCCCATTTTTCGCGATTTCAGCTCAGCAAGCCAATTTATCGAGGCACCCATCTATCTTTACGCAGTTTTCCTTTGGCAATGATAACTTAACGAAAATTAACACATACAGCGTTACACAAGAGCTAACTGCTATCGTTCAAGTTATCAACATCTGAGATTTAGATCTTCATTTACAGTATATTTCAAAAATGTCGAAAACTTTGCTTCAACTTAAGCATTCTCGATGATATTTGTATTAATTTATAGAAAAAGAGCAATATAAACAATGCAATATTGAAAGAATTCAGATCTTAAATTTACAAATAAATAAGCAAAATAAAACAATATAGCAAACCAAACTTACGAAATTACCAGTCAAATAACTCTCTAATTTAAGTAATTAAACTAAAAACAACTACAACAAACTAAACTAAAATAAGTGACTGGGATGATGCTCAATTTGTTTTAGTCAATCAATCAATAAGCGAGATTTTACTTTTAATATATAACTTTTGCTTCATTTTGTAGTTAAAGTGTTAAAATGCAACTGTATAAAAATTAGGCAACATTTTAATAAGCACAAATCACCTTACAACAATCTTAGGCTGTTCACTACGTGTGTACACTAAGCTATATTAGCTTTTTGAAGATATAAAGTACCTATTCCACCTTCTTAACAATATAAAGTACTTATATTACAATATTAGAGATATAAAGAATCTATATAATCTTATTAACGATATAAAATACTTGTATTACCTTTTTAAAGATATAAAGTATGGAGACGGGTTCTTTCAGAAATTATAAACGGATTGCAGATTTAAACAGACCTTGTTATCACCATTAATCAAATAATCTGGAGTGTCAATATTCCAACCTATTAAGGGTTTGAGTCAATCTGATTTTTTTTTCAAGGGGTAACATACTCTGGTATTATCCCACAAGTTCCAAGAATCCCATTTCTTTTGGGGATATATACTATTCTTTAATTTTTAAATTACTGGGGTACAAAAGGTTTGAGCGAACAGATTTCATTAATTTACGACCATTAATATTAAGATAAGGTGAATAAAAAAATTTTTAAACAACATGATTAATCAATAATATTGTTTTTTTCATTTTTTTTCGAATGCCAACCAGGCTGACTGTATGGAGAACGCTGCTCCACTTTTCCAACTGAACCATAATTTGATATGGAGTCCTATTTCTTCAGTACACACATGCCATAGGTACCCGTTTATGGGGTAGGGAACCATTCAGATAAGGAAAGGACAAAGACAGGAGAGAAAGAGAAAATACATTTATGCCCGAACCGGGATTCAAACCCAGGACCTCCCTATCCGCAGTTAAGCACGCTGACCATTAGAGAGGGTGGGCGGCATCAATAAATATTTTAAACCATCATTAATCAATAAATATTCTCTAGTTGCACTTTAAAAAATATTTATTGATTAATCATAGAAGAACGAAGGAGAATAAAATATATTGGATAATGCAAAGATAATTAAATTTATTAAAATTAAATATCACTACAGTTAATATTTGGAAAACATTCGGAGAAATTAAAAATAAGTTATAAAAAGTCAATTAATTAATGAATTAATGATTTCTCATTGGTATTTTTTATTTATTTTCTGTCAAATTCATTATTATTATGATCACAGTCAATGTTATAATTTTTATGTACCAAAACAAACATTTATATGATAGATATCGAAATTATGAATGTGTGTACATAGCAAATTACCGTATTTTCCAACGTATAAGACATTTTTTTTTCTTTGGAAATAGTCTAAAAAACGATGCATCTTACACGTCGATACTCAGTTTCTCATTGCATTTATTTCTGGAAGTTTCTTCTAGTTGGAGTTGTGTGGGATTTTTTCTTCTTTCATTAAACATTTAAATATTTTAAATCATTTACGAGTGGTATTAACAATGCACTGGGTGGTGGAGGACAATTAGTTGTACTAGACTCATATTTTGATTTAAAAGGTTTCAATTAGCTCTGGAGATGAGTAAGTTTTGATGGAGATCATAAAAAGAGTTATTTTCCCAATATTATTTTACATTTGCTTTACACTTTATATTTAAAATACTAAATTTATTATAAGGCACAATAATAAAGTTTCATCCTTCAAAAATGTGTTAAAAGAAGGAGGTAGGTATTATTAGCCGGTCACCTTCTTATGTTGTTGTTTCTAATCCCATCTGGGGTAGCGGAGCTACACCAGATCCATAAGTTCATTTACCCTCAAAAAATCGAGAAAGAGGAGAGGTCTCTCAAGAAATTCTTCCATGGTAAAATCGAGGCAAAAAGAATATGTTGAGGACTAGCCTCGTTGGAGTAACATTTTTTGCAGGTTGGGAAAAGTTTGGAACGCCCGCTAAAAGTGAGGCCCTTAGTGTGCCCACTGACAAATCTGCTGATTACGGCTTGGTCGGCACGTGTGCCCTGAAAGTCAAGGGCACCACCAGGATGCTTACGGGAGTACCAAACGTGATTTGGTGGGACAAGCCAGGCTTTATTGACAGTGTTTTTGCGGGTAGAAAATAATTCTGAGTAAGTGAGGGCCAGATTTGAAGAGGCTGGTAGGGAAGTATCCTCCTTAGCCAACTGATCAGCGCGTTCAAGTAGACCCACGTGAGAGGGTTTCCACTGGAAATGGATGTCATGGGGGCTGACAGGTCCTTTAACAAAAAAAGGATTTCGACACTAGCTTGGTCTGTTACACTCTCCCTATTGCACAGGTGTTGAATACTGCTACGACTGTCAGTGAAGATGCAGATATTCCCGAAGGTGGCTCCAATCCTGATACTTTTCAGACCTGATAAAATAGCTAAAAGTTCACTGCGAAACACTGAGCAAAAATCTGGGTTTCTTAATGATCTTGAATCTTGGCCTTCTTATGTGCTGACAAACACGATTTGTATTAGGATTAAACATTGAATTACACGTATGATGGTCTAATATAAAAACTTCTTTAATTACACCAAGAAACAATATTTTTAGGAATAGTTCGGAAGAAATGCAGTACTAATTAACATTCACTCATAATCTGATAGACTATGGCGGATAATGAGTATGGATCCTGAACGGTACTGAACGTGTAACCCCTCCCCCACAAATTGAAAAATTAATATGCATTATAATAATAAATGCATAATAGTAAGCATATGTAACAAATTTGTCTCCCATAAAAGTTTCATTTATATATAATTAGTTTAATATTGAAAATTTAACAAACACACACTCTAGAGGTAAGAAATATACTATTGTGACCTCTGTTAAACTTTTATAAATCTTTTAACGTATTGAGTTTATAACTAAATTTTAAACACAATGATAATCCATCATTATTAAAATTTCTAGAAAACATTAGTTTCGTTCATGTTTATAATTAATTGCATTGATGAGCTCTAATTATTCTACGCAGTTTTATTATCACAAAGTATTGAATTAAACCATTACAATGACAACGTAAAGCCATCTACAAATAACTGTAAACACTTTTAAGTTTAGATTTCTAAGTTTATTATGCAATAATATTCAATGTATCATTAAATTAAACCTAAGAATTTAATAGAGACCACCTGCAATTCATTAAAATGGTTAGGATATATTTTGAATTCGATATAAAACAATATATATAATTGACTACTTATTTTATTTATTTAAAAAAAAAATTCATGACGGCAAAGTTAGGAATACATAAATTTCATTCATGACAGAGAAATTCACGCATTTTAGATACGGAATCCAAAGCCATATTTTGCATTCCTTAAGGAGTAGTTAAAAAAATAAACACACGACGATTGTTTGATAAAATAACTGATATCTCTGAAATGTATCCTATCTGAATTGGTAGCTTATACTAAACTTTCCTATGCAGACTAATCCGCGTTAGCTGCGACGGGAGCGTTATGGTTTTGTCTAAATGTATTTCCTACATTATGGAATTGGTTTGGAAGCTGGAAAAGTTCTTTGAAGATAGAAACAAGATCGTACGCAATCAAGAACACGAAATGAAGATCGGTATTTAACACTAACAAGAAATTTCATTATGAACACGTTTTATAGCAAAATTCCGACTTGAGGGCAGCTGATATCAGAGTTTCAATTCAAAAATTTAATAACCAATTCCATCAAATGGGTTTACATGCTCCACGACTTATGGTTTATGCTTTGTTGGAAAAGAACGAAAGAATAATTTCGCTATCGCTAATAGAGATAAGTCACACAGAAGTCCCGTTTTCATGTGCAACTTGACAATGTATGGATTTTCTCTTATTTGGAGAGAAATCATATATTAGTTAGAATCTGATTTACTCAAGACAATGTGATGATATGGGGCAGTATTTATCAACAGCCACACCGACCTGAGCATTAAAGAATATTAACGAATCGACAGTACAAAATTAAGATCCTAAGAGCAGTTGTGATCCTTAAAGTAACAGAAGATAAATTCCCTCTCATAACACTAGACCACATCGTATTCCACAAGTGGGAAATTACATTTTCGTAGGAATACAATGAATAAATTGGCTAATATATTCTCCATATAAAAATCCGACAGAACATTCTATGCAGATGGGTTTAGTAGTCATTTATCACCAGCTAAAGCATTTTAGAAGTAAAAACAATCGCAGGAACGCGTCATTGCTTTTCGAAAAGATTAACCATACCATTTATTGAACAGATTATATTATTGACTTTTATGTGACAAATCAAATTTTTAAGTAATATAATTACACAGATCGTCATTTTTTGTTTTCAGACTTCTAATAATAATTCGTCAATAATTTAATTATTTCAAGTCCTATTGCTTCTATTTCTATTCTCACATCATACAACAATTATATATAATAAATTAAAACTTTTCCTCGTCCACAATTTATTTCAGAAATCATAATACCCCTTAATTCTTTTGAGCAATCCAGATAAGTTAAATATTTTTTTATAGTTGCACTAATTAATGTTAAAGAAAAATCACAAAAAGGACGATAACGCAAAAGGTTTTTAAAGGGAATTTAATGAAATTTACACACATTATAAAACACATGAGAAGGTACAAATGGCATAAAAAATCAACAGGCAATTATCGAGTTATAAAAATTAGCATATGCATACAATGAACAAAAGGGAGGCGTAAGTTTGGTATAGGGAAAGTACCTTTAATTAGAAGTATGATTCCCCCAAGAAGCAATACCACATATGCACAGCTATGTGTGACGCTGTTAAAAATGCGGTCTATTAATTGTGTAGGAAGTGCGAGCTATAGCTCTTTAAAAGCAGTTGAAAGCGTTTCTAGGGTCCTGGGAGGGAGTTTGAGAGAAGCTATACGTCGTTCTAAGAACGTACCAAACGTGCTCGGTTGGGTTAAGGCTCGGTAATCGAGCTGGGCACAGCATGCGTTCAGTTGTTAACTGCTGCTCAAAATAAAAAATCCATGATGAGCCCTGTGTAGTTTCGCATTATCACATTGTAGCACGAAAGCATCATTTATTGAACCAGCATAAGGGTGCACATAAGCATGCAAGATGTCATCTTTATAGTTGATGTATTAACACTTTCACAGGAAAAGACACGGAGGTCTGTGCGGACACCCGACGAGATACCACCCCAAACACAGACGCCGCTTGCATTTCTTTCAAGGAAGTTTGATGGATGAACACGAGTTCCACGTTCTCTCCAAATAAAAATGCGCCAACTATCGCTTTTGAAGCTAAGCCTGCACTCATATGTGTAGAGAACAGCCCTCCATTGATGACGCGTAAAGTGGAAATGCTGACGTACCCATTGCAGATGTTCCCCCTTATGCGGTGAAGATGAGCAGGACGCAATTGACTTTTTGCCTCGCATAAAAGCAACGCTCGTGAAATCTTCGATGCACGATTGATCTGGATACTAACTTTCTGGAGCTTGCAGCGAGGGAGTATCTGAGCTCAGCCAGAGTTGCGGTTCTATTTTTCCATGCGCATGATGATGAATATCGGTCATCAGTACTCGTGGTATCGCGTGGCTATCCTTGGCTGAACCTCCTGGATGCCGAATCTGTGGTTAGAAATTGTTGCCAAAATCTATGAATCACAGGTGGACTAAGATTCAGTCATCTAGCCACTTCTATCTGACTTTGTCCTGTTTCCCAATAGCTCACCATCGAAATTGTTCGGTCAAATGATACCTGAATTGTTACGATTTCGCTATACCAGATTTCTAATCTCAGACACGCAGTGACAATTGCCGTCTTGTTCTGAGACATCCATTTTTATGCTCCTCGCAAACTGCGACAGCAGCACCATTATTTTGCATAATGTCATATTGTTCAGCTCCTTTTACTAACTGACATATTCAAATTTCATTGAGACTGGCTTAATTTTGGGAGTATATAGTTTTCTGGGATTTTGTCTTAATTTTTGGAAATTAACGTATCAAGAACATTAAAGCGCTATTAAAGCTATGTCGTTTAATTCCTTGATGTAAAATGTTTTTAAGAAGAGCTGCTTTGATTGGCGAATCGAATTTGGAAAGAGTACTTAACATGTTGCGAGACTATAAAACTTTCGAATTTCTAGATTCGAATGTAAATCCACTGAAGTTATAAAAATTTCCTTACAGGAGATTAATAAAATAAATAGCAATAATATAATATGCTAATGATTATATTACACTGAAATAAGATATAAAATCTAAATAGAGTATTTTATTAATACAAACTAACTAATTCATTTTATTTATACCATTTAAAACAGATCTAAAAATACACATTACATAACAAAAAGAATTACTTTCACAAAGTTTGATTTTTATGGCTTTAATTTGGATTTTTTCTTCCATGAAATGATATTCATATCAACTATTTGCGGCGGTGAGAGAAAGAAAATAAAACAGCGCCTTCAAGATTATCAATTGAATGGTTGATAAGAATCAAGATGGCGGTATGTTTATCGTAAATGTAGTGTTTTTCTTTTTATCTCTGGCTCTATGTGTGAAAAATAGATGGAAAAGTGGAATTCTCAAGGACGAGAAAGAGTTTTAAATGTAAACTACATGTCTTACGTTCAGGGATTTTCAACATTTATGATAAAACTGTTTCAGTCAAATAAGTTGTATTACAAATGATTAGATTATGAGTAAACATTGTTAAATTTCCTCGCACGCTCATATTAACACATTACGTAAAACTCTGATTTCGGGAATTATATCTTTCAAATACAATACTTTTAACACTTATCATTATCCAAAATTTGCATAATTGAGAAAAAATGTTCTAAATGTGAAAAAAGAATTTAAATGTGAAAAAATTCTTTTTCCACATTTAGAACATTTTTAACTTAGAACTTTTAGAATTATTTAGAACTTTCTCACATTTTGAATCTAAAAGAATCTAGTTTAACTTTGGAAAACTAGAATACATAAATTTAATATTAAAATGATTTCTCAAAGGATTACTTTCAATAAGGAAAGTGTGTTACGATTATTTTATGACTCCATTTTGAAAATACCATATTTGAAATGTATTCCAATTTATCATGCGTAGCTTTTATAGATAGCGAATAATGGTATGTCAAAGTGTAAATGGAAATTATTTTTAAGGAAAAAATATAGCTTTTCGCAATTAACGTAAAAAATTTTGTTAAATAAAATGCAAAATTAACCTGTATTTTAATTAATTTATTCTAGTACAATATTTTTGAAGAAGTACCTAAAAAAAGAATAACAATCAATTTCCAATCTAAAAAATGAAATACAATAACCAAAAGGCCGTTTAAAATGAAAGAAAGTGTTAAGCATTAGTTATTTAGAATGAAATTGATGTTAGAATAAAGATTGTTTTTCAAAGATACATATTATTAATGAATTAATTGATTTATAAAAAAAGAACATATTTTCCATATTCATTTTGTAAAATAGTTTTATTGTTGGATTAGATTTTAAAGCATGGCACTCATACATTTTAAAAATATAAAAATTATTACGAATTTATCAATCAACAACGATCATTTATTATTGCTGATTTTTGATGACGACGCAAAATTTTATCAAAAAAAATCTGCATTCAAATCATGTGAATTTAAAAAATTTGAATTTTTTATTTGAAATATTGCGTAATCATATTGTTTATCATAAAATTTCATTTTTGAATCATTCGTCATCTAAAAATTTTTTTACGGTTAATTTAGCAAACACATATTTTTAAATAGCTTTTATTTACTTAGTCATTCTAACAAATAACCAATTTTATTTTAAACTAACCAGAAATAAAAAAGGAAGAAAAAAAAATTCTGATGATATAATATTCGGAAGCGCTTTTAGATTGCAATATTTTTTGATCAATGGATTATTTTGTTCTTATTTTGAAATTTCGATTGATGATTATTTCCAATAGATACTAGGTTAAATTATTAGATATGCTGTTAAAAATAAATAAATTCCATTATAAAACAAAACTAAAACTAAAATGATTTATAAAATTGAATATTCATTTTATATAAATACAACCAAAGCATACTTTTTTCTGAATGTATTAAAGTGCTACTAATTCAGTTCTAATTTTTGAAAGATAAGCCATGGTCAGAAAATTTTGTTAGTCGGTTGGTAACAAGACCTTTAGCAGAAGTAATGGCTATTGCCTTTTTCGTGCTTTTCAATAAAAACGAATCATAAATATTGCTTGCGGCACAGATAATAATTTGCATAAAGTTGCATCAAGCACATTTAGAAGATTTTATAGGATCTTTAACTATCAATATTCCAATCCTATTTTCCACAAACCAGTTGAACAAATTAAAAAGATTTTATTCAATACGAAACTTTTACTATGCTATTATAAGAACAATGACAATTCTTGCTGTTTCAAACTTTTCCTCCATAAAAATGGAAACAAATTTACTTGCAAAAAGAGGTTTCATAGAATTTGGTTATATTTTTATATCAGATACTTAATAATGTCTGAAAATAAACAGGGTCGAGTGTGAATATAAACTCGTAAAAACGATAATAAGCTGTTGATGAAAAATTTAATGGCAAATTCTTTTTCAAAGTAAGAATAATGGCTCTTTTCTTAACTGCATGAGTTGAAGGCATCTTATTAAATATGAAGTAGGTAACTTGGACTTATTGTTTCACATTTATTGTAGCTGATAAAGTATTCTAAATATTTGTTGAAATTTTTTTTAAACATTTAGAATATTTTATCATTTACTCACACAAGTTATACTGATAAAACTAAAGTATAAAATTAAGACAAGCAAAAGAAAAACAAATATCTTAACTTTTATGATAAGAATTGCATTCATGTTAAATTGTTCTTTTTGTCTGAATTACCCAAGGATGCTTATAATTTACTTTGTCTTTCTCTGATAATGTAGAAAAAATAAGATTTCCAAGACAAAATTTAAAACTTTAAACCAAGTTTAAAATTTTATCTCAGAAATCTTATTTAATTAGTGATATAACTGATAATAAACATCATATTGAAAAAATCACATATTATATGCCTTAAACATAAAATATCATAAATCCAAAATATCCTAAGATATTATAAAACATTAACGAATATATATATATATATATATATATATATATATATATATA
>JAPDSC010106794.1:151888-165596 GCA_026290005.1 Latrodectus geometricus
ATATATATATATATATATATATATATATATATATATATATATATAGTCCTATTTTATGCCTGGTTTTTAATATGATGTACACACATATATTTAATATAAATTAAAATAATCAAATAAGTTCTTTGTTAAATATAATATATTTATAATAAATACTACATTTAAGAATATTCCCTCATTTGACTCATACAGTCAAGTGCAGGCCAAAAACTCTCAAACACCAGCGAATACCTTAGGCCTTTCTTACATTCTGAACGAAAGAAAAAAAAATCACGCACGTACACAAATCGTAGAAACCTCTATGCCAGGACTATTTAGTACGAATTAAAATTGAAAATTACATCTACACTAACGAGGGACAATTTCAACTGTTTTGTTGGATAAAAATTTTTAGGGAACTATCTTTGTTTAACATCCCCTCCCCCTTTCTTTATCATTCAATTGCTGATGGCTTTTCAATTTGGGTATAAATTACTGAATTAAAAAAATAATCTAATCTAATACATATACGCAGCAGACATTCATTTTTATGAACATTCGCGATTTTGCAATTTATAATGTCTGAAAATAAATCTCTAACAATAAAATGTCTGAAAATAAGTCTGTGTAATCTCTAACAATCCCATAAACGACTAAAGTTAATTCCCATTAACAAACTAATATTTAAAAAAAATGTTTCTTTTTGCAAACTTATTTTCATGTATTTTTCATAAACGTTTATTTTTTATCGTGTTTTGCTTAGTTATTATCATATGATGAAGAAATATGAATCAATGCTTTTATGAAAAAATCGAATTCATTGAAATCCCAGATTTTTTAAGGCAATTCGCAAGCAATTTATGCCGTCTAATCTAACTTCCATCTTACAACCCCCATACATTAGAATATAATCAATAAATTAAATTTAAAATACCATAAGGTACTTTTGGATGGAGGGATCATGGCATGCAATATCTAAGAAAATTGAAATTCTAGGTGCAATGCTCTGGTAAATCAATACTTTTAATAATATTGCACATATTTAACAATATTTTATTTTGAATAAAGAACAGCTTTGTGACAGAAATAATTTTTTCTTTTACAAATCGAAGGTTGAAAAAAAAATTAATCATTCTTCAAGCTGAAGAACTTTTAACAAGTCCTTCGTGTTCTTAAAAACGAGCATTTACTTTATACTATTTTTATTATTACAATTCATAGGGAACATTTCAGTTGTTAGGAGCAAAAAATAATTTATTTCTTAAAACATAGGATTTTTTAAATTAGGCACTACACTCTATATGCTCCATAATTCTTTAGAAGTTTCTTTTAAAGAAATCATTGTGAATAGATAAAATAAATACTGCGGAAGTCAATTTGACGTCAGGATATCGAACACCGGATATTTGTTCATCCTGCCCCAATGCTTTTTTTCCTCTTTTATTTATTTTATTTTATTTTTTTTATCTTTTAAAGGCGAAAATATTTTTCTTAAATTAGTTTATAATCGTCATTGTTATATTATAGAATTTATTATTATTTAGCTTTATTTTAATGTTCAGTTTTCCCAATTTAATTACCAATATTATTTTATAAGTATCATAATATAATCCTCATGAAACCGTTATAAGACATCACATTTAAAATTATTTAATATATCATTTTTATTGTATTTAAGAAAAATATTTAAAGCTGTAAATATTTTTAATAGAGCATTTCATAATCTATTCCAATATTTAAAATAATGTCTATTTTTTGCATTCATCATAAACAAAGAAAAAAAAAAAGGATGGGTTTTTGGTTACTCTAAAGAGATTTTTAGCTAAAAATAAATATCAAATACTAATATAAGCTATTTAATGCGTATATATATATAACTTTTAAGAACAATGTTTTGATTTATGAATAATTTAAATGCGGATATACATTCTATACGATAATCATAACATCCTCTTATCAATTATCTGATACCATGTTTGGATGATCCAGTTCGTTTGATACGAGTTATATTCCTAGTAAAAAACATAAAATTCGAATTTGACAACGTAACAAATTTTTGTAATAAAAATAGAAAACGCTTAAATTTTATTATATCAATACATTTTGAAATATTTGCATACACAAATCAATTATATACCTAGCTTCTACATAAAAGTATGTAAATATCAAAATTTTTCTAAATATAGTGAAAGGTAAAATGTACGGGTATAAAATAATGAATGTAATAACCCTGAGACACAGTTAATGATTAATTCCAAAATAAGTTATCGAAAACAATGTCTGCTTGCATGATCAATGGTAATGTGGTAGTAACAGCTGTGTGAGTTTATCTGTCGTATGATGCTAACAAGCAACATATAATTAAGACACAGTTCAAAATTATATTCTTGCAAAAAGAATAATAACTATAAATAAATAGATAAAACACGATTAAAATTTTTACTTCTTAAAAATATTGTTGAATCCTCATAATTCGAAAAGCCCGTTGTAATGGAATAAAAAGTAGACAATCATGAATAAAAGACTTTAATAACGATATCTAAATGGGAAACTATGTATATAAGCAATAAACAAATAAGTTTTGACACGCGTAGACATTTTTGTGCAAATTGTATGTAATAAAGCCTTTCTAGAACAAATAAGATTACTTGTTTTTAAACAGCATATCGAACAAAATGTATATAAATTAAATTATGTTCGCCGATTCCGGAATATTCGATTCTATTCCCGATTCTTAAAATATCTGTAAAAATTAGATTCAATCTTTCTATCATTAGAATGAAAATCTCAATTCTCTTTTACCTTTACTTCCTCTCAAATTAAGACAAGCACAGTAGTGAAAAGTAAACTAATTATATTAAAACCTATATTACAGTTTTGTACTACAATATTACGAAATATTCAATCCCTTATTAATCAATTTTTTCTTCAGTTAAGGATGTTTAAAATTCTTGAAAGAAATAAAGGATACATTTTCAAAAAAAAAAAAAAAAAAAAATCATTTACAATGTAAATTAAATGCAATAGGACAATAACTTGTGATAAATGAATTTAAAAAATGCTCAAAATAAATGTAATTGTTGAAAAGTACGAAAATAATTTCAAATACGCTATAAAATCAAAATATTTTTATAAATTTAAGTTGAATAATTTTAAATGGAAATATTTTATTATTCGTTTAATTATATTTGAAGGCTTCATTTTCCAAATCGGTTAACTCCATAAAACAAGTAGAGAAAAAAGTTTAAAAAAATAAATTTTTTAAGATTAAAGTTTTTTTTTTTAATATTATTTAATTCTTGTTTGTGTGATGTAAATTTTCTATTTAATAGAATTTTGTTCTGAATATACGCAGTTGTATATTATATATGGCTTTTTAATTAACATTTTATGAAATTCAGAAGTAGAGTTAATATATTTGGCAAGTGAAACACACTCGTATAACAACATTACTGGTACTTAGATTCCACAGAATTTAAATAACATACATGTGATATTTGTACTTGATTGTTTATTCTATGAATTCGATTTTCCTAAATCTTAAAAAGTAATTAAAACTTGCTATTTTAATAGATAATTTAAGTAATAGTTCATAACTACCATAGAGCATTTTAATTTGTATTTTTTTATCTGGATTTACTAGAACCTTCAATTAATATTAATTAAAAATTTTAATAATCACTAAATACTCCCAAAAAAAAGCTTTATTTTCTTCATAATAATCCAAACTTTTCCCTCGGATAAATTTGTTAATCTTTCCAACCATAACTCTATTGTTTACGAATTTATTATCAAAAATAATCAAATTCATGCAATTTATATTTTTATATAATGATCAATTAACCAAAATATATAAACTGAAAAAAAGCGCTAAATTCTAAATAGTGTTATTTCCAAATTTCTAAACATATATTGATTCCGAAAAATAATTTAAGATTTTTGTGTGATTTTAAGTTTTATAACTGACAGTGCCTTCTGACGTAATAATTGTTAAAATAATAAATTCATTTTATTCTACAATCGAATTTTTCTTGTTTCATGATTACTTACCAAGAACTATAGATCAAGAAAAAGAGACAAGATTACAAGGTATGATAGCGTATGTAAATTATGCAATCAATATACTAATTAACATTTTTAATTAGCAAACGCTACTGTGTGTTTATGAGGTTCAACACTAAAATATTTTTAAATCCTAAATATTTTAATATTCATAAAATAATTAAATATTTGAGCAATTGCTTATTTCATACATTATCAAGATTTAAAGAGAAAAAAAATAAAAGGTTTATTTCAAAAGTGGTTTTAAAAATCTAAATCAGTTACCAAATTAAATTTAGTATTGTGTAGAGGTACTATAGTTTTCAATTTCCTAATATTACATCCAATGCTTTTTTATTTGATGTTGTGGTGTGTACTGATTAAAAGTATTTTGAATTATATGTTTCCAAAGCCATTTGAAATAGCATTGCTTTATGCGGATTTGTTTTAATACCTTCAAATATTACCATAATTAGTGGTAGAAAAGCAGCGGCGTTACGTTAAATTGTTAACAGACCAGCATTTGTACAGATGCGGTCTTAAATACAGCAAAAAATGAAATTATTCTCTTGTGGTTCCAAAATAGGGTATGTGTAGAAATTTGTGAAAATCTATTCAATAATAATAGAATTTAAAAATTGTCATTATATTCTTAGACAAAAAGAAACTGAAAAACAAGGTGCAAGTAACCTGGCACAGATTTTGGCTTATATATTCAAATCCGGATCAAGTTTCATAAGAAACCTTTTTAAATTTGATGGAGAAGAATCAAGGCATTATATAATGTAGTTTGGTATAATTATTTTTGTTAAGTAAAGCAAAATTTAATTTCCTACTTTCCAAATAATATAATATTCCATTATCTTGATACACTCGATAACAAAGCATAAATATCATGCATGTATATTTCAATTTATGGAGTATATTTAGGAATCTTCAGATCATCTTCATTTCTCACTAATAATTTATTTTATTAGCTATATCAACTTATTCACTTTGCTCAACTAACATACAATATGTTACATGACATAGCTCAAGATTTAGAGATTGATGTTTAACAACGTTGACTTTATATGTATTTTATATATTTTACCATGTTCTTCAATCACGGAGTTTAATTTAAAATATGTACAAATGTATAGCTAAAATATTCGCTTATTGTGTATGTTTTGAAATAGATATTCCCATTAAAATGAACGATAAGTGATAAAATATTTTATAACGTCCAAAATATGATACTAATCTTCAAGTTGTAAGGTTAATCTTCATAAAACACTTCAAAATTGCTTTTAAAATTTTAATTAAAATGTTTTGAGCCAATTTAGAGTTAATACATGACAATTACTTAGAATTCGCGAAAAACAAACAACGGACGCCAGTTACGGTTGTGATTCTTATAATTTGTAAAAAAAAAAAAAAAAAAAAAAAAAATCTATAGAAAAATAAGTTAAAAATTACGAAAATTTAATTAAGTTCCAAGCACTATAAATCACCCTTATTAAGACTCAGATAGCATTAAGCGATAAACATTAAATACTATTTTTGAAATAAACAATGAAAAATTCCAAAATAATTTTAGAATTATTCCAAATATTTGTAAAATTGTACTTTGGTTAATCAAACGCTCGTTGTCCTTGTAAGAGAAATTTCTAGCAACAAATACGGGTCAACCTTGATATGAGAATTGGAAATTATTTTAAGATAGAAATTTAGATAGCAAAATAATAAACATATTGTCTATTTCAATTTAGTACTAAAATGACTATGGAATGTATAAAATGTTTGCAATTTCATTTTTTTAAATAAAGGTATAGAAAATTTTAAAATATTGTACGATTTTTTATTAAAACATTTCCAAGAATGCAATCTGATAGCACAAAATAATTTACGTCGCATAATCTTTAAAATAATATATTTTTTGAGAGCAAATGACCGTCAAATTGAAGTAAAATGAAATAAATAGCTATTTATAAATTAGCATTTTCTTTTAAAGTAGCATCAAAATTTACTCTTGATTTAATGGATCATTTTTTAAAACTATTTTCAATTGACTACTAAGCAAATGTTTACCACAATTATATATGAGACTTATAAAATTTTCATTATGCATGTACACGAGTTAAAATGAATTGAACTTTAATATATATAATTTTAAAAAAATCTTTTAATAAATAGAAAGAGGAAGATTTTTTGACGAGAAAAGTTCAATTGATTACTGATAATCATAACGCAATCTGAGTGACAAGATATTTTGATATTTAATTGGACAATAATTTGAATATTTAATTATGACCTAGCTGTTTTTGTAAGCGTAAAATAATATAATTATTGATTCAACAAATAATATTATGACATATAAACATTTCACAGTCAAATTTATCGCCTACAGAGGAAATAAATTCTCTTTCAGTATTTTTCAACTAAAAACTCAAGCTTGAAGTCAATTAAGTTATTTTGACATTACAAAGCAGAAATTGAAGGCTGCTAATAGAATATTAAAATGTTTTCCTCCGAAATTTTTCATAAATTGTAGGCCATGTTTCACACATCACAAAGGAGAAAACCCGAAAAATTGAAGCATACTCCCTTGACAGCTGTGCCTGCAGGGTCCCTTTGTTCAACAATGTATAGAAGTCCCTTTGAAAACAGTTTTAGAAATGGATCAGCATGAGCCTGCAGATATTCATTTGCGCAATTGACTTAATACTTCAAAATATATCCCATTAGAATATATACAAGATCAAGAAGTCAAATTTACAAAATACGAATGGCAATTTAAAAAAAAGGCGTAAAATGAATCGATAAAAATGAAACGTGTATTCAAGAGAATATAAATTCATTTCGGTTAATTTGTGAAATTAATTTCGACACAAACACTTGAAATTTTAGTACATGAATACGACAATAACTAATGAAAAAAGTATTTTTTCTTTAGAATGTACTACTCATTCCTATTCAAACTTTTTTCCAGAATGCTTCACTAATGGAGGATAATCTTAGCAATTTATTTTCCTTTATAAAATCAATTTACTTTTTTTGTTTATATAATATTTATTTATGCTAATTTTTAAATAAAAAAATCAGGATATAGAATTGGTTATTTTAAAAAAAAGAATTTTAATCCATGAATTTAAAAATGTAGTTTTTGCATTCTCATTTAAACTACTTCCAGAAAAAGAAAATACGAGGATTGCCAATAAAAAATTAAGTAAAGAATTACCAAAGAATCAAGAGCTAAAACAATAAAATGTCAATATAATAACAAACCAAAAAATGTTACGCCCAAATAACTAACAAAAAAAGCAATAATAACAGATTAATAATTTTAATACGAAGAATAAAAATATTTACTTTACATTTATTACAAATTATATTACAATATACATTTCAAAATTGTTAAAAAAAATTATTATTTTAAATTCACATTAAGATTTCTCTTAGAGTCAATAGGCAAATTTTAATTTTCACCTATGAGTAAAATTAAACTTTTCCAACTTCCCACTCAAGAATGTTTATTATGTACAAAAAGTTGACATACTGTAAACACAATCATCGCACGATTTGCTATTTTTACACCTGTGTAATCAAGAATTTATATTCCGCATCTACGTAATCTAGGGAAATCAAAAATATGGATGTTAGAGGAAACATGTATATGTAACACATTTGATGTTAATTAATCAAACTCATTGAAGATAAGAATATCTTATCAAGATCTAATTAGCACTAAATATGGATGTTAGAGGAAACATGTATATGTAACACATTTGATGTTAATTAATCAAACTCATTGAAGATAAGAATATCTTATCAAGATCTAATTAGCACTAAATATCAATTACTTATATTATTTATCAGATGTTTTTGCTTGTCCAAAAGTTAAAAAGCGTTTAACCAACTAATAACTATATCGTTATTGAGATTTGTTTTAGAATAATAAGAATACATAATAATACAACATTAATTTATCAACTGAAAAATTCAATTTAATTGTATATTGGGAATGTTAAGAGAGAATGGTACTTATTTGACAACGAGGAATTTCATTTATTCATTTATATAAAATAGGTTCATTTCTTAAATCATAAAAAAAACATTAACATAAAACTAATGAAAAAAGTTAGTTGCAAAAATTTTAATACAATAATTAATAATGCATATTGATAGTATTTTTCTACGTCTCAATTTATCATAATATCCAAAGTATTGAATTAAATGGAAGTTCGGATATGAACAATTCAAATTAACAATTCAAATTTGCATTAGTATAAATGTATGAACGCCAAGATTAATTCGGCGTCAAACTATTTCAGAGTTCCTGCTAGTCTATTTTTAAAGCGAGCAGAGGATGTCAGTTCAAACAACGGCTGAAACTGATCGAGAAAACAGTGCTTTGAAACTAAACAGTGAGTTGTTGAGAACAAATTACTCTATTTTGCGAGCTTAACTTTTATGCACATCGGGCTCAATAATTAAATACGGTTCCAATGAAATTTTTTAATAAAAATGTTTATGTTAACATTCGAATTCATTGTGTAAATATTTAAAACAGAAAAAGTATTAGAGAAAACAATGGAATTAAAATAAATTAATTTCGTAATTTATAGATGACTTTACTTTCTTTTTAATCACAAATGGAGGATTTATTTTGCCATAATTATTTAGCATTTGATGTTAACTAATGATAAGCTTGATACATAAAATGTAGCCCAATTAACTCTTATAGACATTTAAAAAGATAATTATTTTTAAAAATGTATGAATGATTCAGTTATAATTTAAATCGATATATTTTTTAATAACTATTTCATCAAAACAAACAAAAAGATTTTAAATTAATCGGATTTCAAGCAAATGAGCAACGTTTTAATAGAAAATAAATGAATTTTCAAGCCTCTAATGTTGCAATACTTCGTAATTTTCAGTTTTATAATAAAATAAAAAAAGGGAGTTAACACATAAAGTAAAAATGTGAATCCTTAAACATATTCAATATTTGATTTAAAATAATGTTAAACACGATTTTCGTTATGAATAATTCTAACTAATCAAAAAAAAATTTTTTATAGAAAATTTAATACTTTAAAATCACAATCTTAAATACATATGATGACTATACCGCAAATTTCAACAATTTTTTTAATCAAGATAGAATAATATTAATATATTAACTTACAGTAAACAAAAAATTTCCATAAGTATAATTCTATTATGATATGAACTCAACGAGTTCTTAAGAAAAAGCTAAGAAAATTCTGATTGTGTTTTAGAAAAAGTAAACCTATCCCACAATGTTCTAGAATTTTGGGATAGAACATCTGCAGATTATTTTCCGTGTATTTCAAGCAGTGAAATCTCACTAGAAATCTCTTTAATTTCAGAAAATGAAAAAATATGCACATTATAATGATATTTTGAAAATTCCAATAAAGAAAAGGTTAGCTTTACAAAAGTTGGTGAGCTCCTATTCTAAATTTCCTCATTGACATCAACAGAAAAATATAAGCTGTTTTTCTTCTACAAATTTAGCCCTGAGCTTTTCAAAAACAGGCATACATCATAATGTGAAATGTTAAAACAAGTTTTATTTTGGAAAAACATATGCTACATGTCTATTCACGTTTTACAAGTAAGAAGAATTTATAATAAACTGTTTGTAAGTACATGTTTGAATCAAAACAAAAAATTGAACATGTAACATAAAGTGTTTAAGTGTGATTTTAGATTAATTATTAAAATAAAGATATTTCATTAATTCATACTGTAGTAAAATATAAATAATAATTATGTTACTGTAACAAGAGAAAAAGGCTTGATCCTTCAACTAAAAAAATCAATTTCTACTACTTGCCATGTTCTTTATAAATTTCACAACATAAATTATCTTTTAAATAATATAAAATTTAAAATAATTTTTTGGGATTAATTTTATCCAAATAAAATTTATTCTTTACATTTTATATAAGTAAAAAATTTTATTTGAAGTTTAAATTAAATTTAAAAAATAAATGGGGAACATTCAAAGCTCACAGAATAAAAATAAATTAAGTATGATCATAAAAAAATCGTTCTAATAAATAATTCAACAGCAGCATTTCACGAAGAAAAGAGTGTTTTGAACTTTCAGCGAGGAATGGTAGTTGACAAATGGATCAATTGTGTTTGCAAGTTGACAAAGTATAAGGATAATGCTAATAAAAAAAATATAAAGTCGTTGCAAAGATGAGACATTATAGCTATCTAAAAAAAGATCTTTTATATTTATAAATTACTTTTATTTTTGATAAGTTTTTCTAGGTACAGCTTTAGAGACGGTATTGAAATTTCTAAACTAGAAGTAAATTGATATAGAAATAATACTCACGCTATCTTCTAAAAACACATTTTTCTGCATTATCCTGCTTCCAAATCTGACACCGATAAACAATTTACGCAGCACTAACACTGGCCAATTCGAGGAGGTTGTGTCTACCAAACCCGACCGAGTTCCATTGTCTAACTTTAACAACTTTAAACTCAGCATGGGTTACCTTCACCTTTGCAGCAAGCAACTAACTGGCGTATATACTTTTTTCTTCTTCAAGGAGAGAGAACACACAAAGCTCGGTGCCAGAAAATGCAGAGCTAAAGTCGGATTCCACTAATTATTGGCGACTGACAATGGGAACGAGCAGCGATTAACTGCAACCACCAGATTGCTCTAGACTTATGGGCTACAACAATGTGGGTACCTACTCAGAACATAGTATCGATTAATCATTGACCAATCAGTTTATAAATACAAACTAATTAGAATTGGTAAAAATTACAGAAGCAGCGATAACAACCCCATATTCAAAATAATACTATTATGCACTATGTTAAACTAGAGAACCATGCCACCTCACCAAATAATTAATCCTACGAAACACGTAAAATGCCGCAGAATCGCACAATAATGTCGCTCCAAGCAAAGTTTAGTTTACAATACCTCACAACTTTTTATCCTGGGTTTTAAAATTGACTTCGATCCAAATGATAAAAATATCTTAGATCCCGACAACAACCGGCGGTAGAATCTAAGTTCTTTATGTTTTGTTAAAGCTTCTTTTCTTTGTATTTAAAATGGGAAGCATTAATGAAAATCTGATTTATTTAAAATGGATGAAAAATATCGGAAAAGTTTAGCCCATCCATTAAGCCCTTAACGACACTCAGGTTTAATGAAACACAATTAGATACGGAATATGAAAAAATGATATCCCGAGAAGATACATTTTTGCTATCAAGTTAAGAGCGTGATTTCTTAAGTAAGGAAATTTTTTGTTTAATTTAAAAATTTCATACTAAATGAAAATCACTTATTTTCTAATTTGTCTAATACTTCTGTATTTGTTATTGATAGATATGTAAATAATGTTGTATATAAGACACATCTTTCATAAAAGAATATTAAAAGGATATACCAATTTTTGAACACACAAGCTAGATGTTATTTATAATCATTTATATTTAGTTAAAATAAAATGAATCCTACTTTTTGAATTGGTAGAATTTTTTTATATATATTTTAGCAGTGGAAAATAAAAACAGCAATGAAGGAGTTAATATCTTATAGAAATTACTGTTTGAATGCTGAAATTCCTATTTCTAATTCCACATGCTTTCCCAGAAGACGAAAATTTATCAAAACTGGAACAGAAAATGCTTGATTTTCACTATGTTTAAAGGACTTTTCAATTATATATTAGATTCAAAATCAGTATTTGGGAAGAGGGAGATGCAAAGTTTACTTAACTAGTCATGATAATTTTAATACCGCTTTCAATACAATTTTGCTGTTTATAATTTTCAATTTACATAATGTTTCCCTTAACTATTTATATATCTGTGGCTAGATTATGTAAGGAATCGGGAAAAGTAGCTTTTCCAGTTTAATACAAATGATTAATATTTGTAAAATGTTTTCCCAATAGACTATAAAGACAAGATTGAGCGGTCTGCAATTTTAACGACCATACAACCGACTAATAAGACATTTAAGAGTAAAAGTTCGAAGTTGAATATTATTAAATATAAAACGTAATTTTATTTAAATGTAAAGTTAAAGTCATTTTATTTCAATATAAAATATAAATGCTCTTTTAAAATTATATTATGTACATTTTTTTACATTAAATTTTGAAATTTTGCACATTTTATTCAGGAAAAAAAAAGATTACAGAATAAATGCTATTGGCATAATATGTGTTGGGAAAATTTTGTGTGTACATAAAATTCGTCATCATTTACAACTGAGTGATTTATTTCCAATATTTCAATAACTTGTATTACTTTTATAATGATTAATCATAGGAAAACACTAAACAACAATCCACGCTTGAAATAGATTCTATATGGATAAAATATAATTATATGTTATTGTTTAAGCATGATTAACAACAGAAAATGCATCACTGAATTGCACAAAGCATGTCTTTATTGCATCATTATTCTGCACTCTTGTTTACACGCGGTAAAACAATGAATACGCGAAGTGGGAAAAAATTGTGAATGTTTACACACACAATAGCTACATGATTTAAGCAGATGGGAAATAACATTCACGACAAAAAAAAAAAAAAAAAAATAGCTGTTAAAAACGACTGGACAAGCAATGGTGTGACTAAACTTTCTCCGTTGCCAAAAGTTGTCTAAAAGCAATCATTCATACAAAACAGACGATCTTTCTGACAAAAGTTGCAGTAAATTCTTCCTCTTCCGGCTATAAATAAATCTTTTGGAAATTAATACTGACTCGAAAACGGCAAACAATTCATAAGAAACAGACTATGCAACCACGAAAGAAATGACGAAGCAGGCATACATTAAAGACTGTTGGTATGTGAGAACACAAATATATCATCAGTTCCATGGCTAAACTACCCACAAGGAAAAGCAAATGGAATTTGAAAACGGATATGTAAACAGTTATAACAATAAAAAAAATAATTAAAGCGTTAACTATAGAAATTATACGTAAATCGAGATTGTTTAATGATAAATGTTCTAATATTTTGTATTTTATTTAGTTTAAAATATACTGATATTGAAGCTGTTAATAGTAACTGTACTGAAAAATATTAAGATTATAATTATTAACAATCTTTTAATGCATTTATAAATTTTATGTATAACCGTATATTTTTTTTAATTTGTAAGCAAAAATTTTGCCAAAAAATCATTGCTAATGTACTTAAATTTATAAAGCCTAATTAATCTGTCGTACAAAAATCATCTAATGGAATAAAAGAATATAGAATACCCGATTATTCGAGAGAGGATAATCCATTTGCGGAAAAATCGTGCGTTGAAGAAATCTATAAAAAGTTTTTTTGATTTATATAAGGAAAATGAACTAATATTAATTTAAGATACAGGCAAAGATACATAAATCGTTTTTTGAAAAGAAAGTGTAATTAGTAACATTGTATTATTCTCTCGATTAAACCTCTCTTTGTTATTAATAATTAACTAATTGTAAATTATCACTTTTTGTGATCATTTTCATGATCACGTTTTTTGGTTTCTCTACTCGCTCTCTCTCATCTATGTATTAATAAAATAGAATAAACATGAGTACAATCAACCAAGTACAAAGATTAGATAATAATGTACTTGGTTGATTTGCTGCTCTAAAGTCAAATTTTGCACATACAAGGGCCAATTCGAC
>JAPDSC010106794.1:174794-216368 GCA_026290005.1 Latrodectus geometricus
AAAAAAAAAAAAAAAAACCCTCTTCTCAACAATGATTATTTTTTTTTTAAATTAACAAGATAAATTTATGTAACTCGAGATGCAAGGTCAAACAATTATTTCGCGTGCTCCCACGTCTCTTTTTTACGTTGAAGTCATTGTCCCCCAAGCTTCATACAATAAAACTTGTATCTACCTAGGCAATCAGAATCAATGAAGAAAAGAAACAGGTTTTTCTACACGATTTAATACTTTTAAAGTGTAACTGCAACTTCTAAAAGTGATTAGTATTTAAATGCTTTACTTATCTTTACATCTAATTAAAAATGGGTGTATAAATACATTTAAAAAAATAAATAATTTAAAAAAAAAACTTTCATGGCACTATTACATGATTTAATAAAATACATTCTTATTGAAAACAAATTTGGCAAAATGTATGTTACTGTTACCTGTTACTAATGTACTTGTTACCTGTTACTAATGTACTTGTTACTAATTGTTATAATTACTTAACAATCATATTAACATCAATTCCATACATTAAATATACTAATAGCAATTCAATTTTTGCTATTAGATTTTTAAAAATACTACACCGAAGTAATAAATGGAAACATAAATGCATCAGATCTTGTAGGTGTGTGAGAAAATCAACTTTCATTTAATCTAATAATTATTTTCTTTCTTTCTCATTTAATTTACTTATGTTAAAATAAAAATTTTAATTATTAAAATGTAATTCATTTAAGAAAAATATTATGAACAAACTAAGAGAGCCTTTTAATATAAATTTTGGATCTTAAGAAAACAAACATAATTGCTATAGGGATTTTGAAAACATTAAGAAGTAATACAAACTCAGTAAAATGCATATAAAGCAGAATAAACAAATGCATTAATTTTAATTTCATTATAAATTGATAATTATACGAAAAAAAGTCATATCTATTTATGAACAACGAAAAAAATCTAAATAAAGTATGATAAACATATGATAAGGTATGATATGCAGTCAACAGTAAAGCGATAAATTTAAAACAATATGATCAGATAATTCTTTGCTTACAGATATGTTAAAACATTTTTCACAATGAAATCATTCCATTTATACACAGATAAAATTTTCATGAAAAGAATAAAATTACACAAATAGAAGGTATTTTTCTGATAAAGGAGTCATTTTATTTTTTCATCAAATGGTCGGTTGGCGCAAAATAAAGATCACATTATAATCTTCCTTTATCATAAAAAATTAATAGACTTTTTATTCATGATAAAGAGTAAAAATAGCTTCATGTCAAATTAATCTTAAAAAAAAAGATTTTAATGTATTATATGTTTAGCTGATACATAACAGTTCTAGACTGCCTTATAAGATTTAACGTTACACGTGTTTTTTATATTTTTATCCCATGCGATGCTTTGCAGAATCAAATTATAAATTAGGTGACAAATAAATGGTAGTCCCCCATATCTAGGCTTGCCAGCTTTCTGAGATTGTCAACCGGTACACTGAATTATTCTCCCTCCCCACGTTACGAGATTTCAAGGACAAACATCGTAAAAAATATTTTAGAGTGATGTAGAAGGTAATTTATGTGCTTTGAAAATAAATGGTTACTGATTAGAAGTCTAAACCAGAGGTAATATATAATAAATGACCAGCACATATAAATTTAAATATCTTATTTCCGAACACGTTATTATTTGAGTTACTCAAGTACGAAAAAACGCTTTGAATGAGGAACAAAAACTTGAGCAATATGTATTACTTATTTAAGAAAGGCCAGTACTTTTTTAGAATATTTTTTTGGGTTTTAATCTTGTAAAAATCTTCACAAGCTAGTCCGTTAACCGTATATTCCTTCATCAAACCTTTATATCATCAATTTAAGACAACACTCTCTACTGATGTAGATACCTTTGGTAAGCAGATGGTATAACCAACAATCTTGATCAGATTGGTAACTAAATGGCAAGGTAAGGGTAGGAGCTGTAGACTTCGCCGACCACTGTTGGTTCTCACAAACACGTGAGTACATATCTGCAAGTCTTTATGCACGAAAATATTTTGATGTCCGTGCCGTTGAGTTGGAGCAGGACGTAGAGTAGCCATGAAATCACGAAGTCTGAAGAAAAACTGGGACGTTCTGTGATTCATTACAAGAACTGGAAGGTCGGAAAAAATCGCCAGGTAATCTGAGAATTGTGACGTAGAGCATCTCTGAGCTTGAAAACGAGAGGTCTTTTTTTAACGTCTCGTTCCGCTTACCACATTTAGATTGTCTGGTTTGTGAAACTTTACATGAAAAGCAAAATAAACCAAACATAGTAAATTAAATTTATTAACATAAAGAACAGTCTGTTCGGCGAATGCCGATTGAATACAGATCAAATTGGCAGTTAAAAGTCGGCCTTCAGATTTCAGTTTGCACAATATTTATATACAATTATCGTTAACTAATTATTCAAGCAATCCTTGTTACCACAAAACATTATAATCTAAAACTAAATGCAAAGATAAAGTTATCAGAGAATGTACGCCAGTGGCTGCTTGCTGGCTCACCATAAAGATGACAATATTTCTTATTAGTAGACCATCACCTTCTCTTTGGCTTTCACTTTCCATACAATACAAAAATAAATGACAAACAATCCTGCACAGTTATTTATTTTTACATCTTGGTCACCTATAAAATCAAATTTAATTTTTATCAGGACGTGAATAAACCGGCTGGTACACTGCGATTTTATCTGAAAACTGATACGTCTGGCAAACATATTCTCATACTAACTTTACTATTACAAAATAGCTCAAATAACTATCAAATTAATATTTGTGAAAAATAGTTTTATTAGAAACTAACAAAATACCTATAGAAACCAAGTGAAGAAAGAATCAATCCTATATTTTTACCAATTCGAATCAGGCAACCTTACAAATATCTAGAATAATTCATTTAAATATGATAACAGTAAACTTTGATGTTTATGAATAGATGAAACGAAAGAGAAACAAATGGATTAAATTATTTCAAATAAATCATTAATCATGGCAAACATTAAAAACACCCTAAAACAATAAAAACTTGCATCAATTAAAAGTAGATGAGATTAAATTTAAAATTCCTCATATATTGAATAAAAATTTGACAACAAAATATATTACTAAAGATTCTAAATTTTGATTTCTTATTATTTTTAATCGCAAAGCATACATAGTTATTTGGTGAGAAATAATTATTTTTTGACACCAGCCAATTTCTAAATTTTAAAATTATAATGCCCAGTTCGGGGATTGCATCACCAATGAAATAATACATTTACTTATTTTGAATTATTTCATTGGAGACACGAAATAATGTTGTTGTTGTTTCTGATGACACTTACGAAGGTGGAAGTACGACTTTTGGCTCATGGATGGCAGCACCATCTGAATCTTCCAATTTTGAGATTGAAACCAGAGAAGACCCATAGCCTGGCTCCAACCACCCCCAGAAGTATTAATTTGGAATAGGAAGATGGGGGACATTGCGACCCGACGTATTTTACGTGTCCCAGTCACCATTAGTAAACATGACGGATCTTCGGCTTCAAACTCACCACCTTTCGGTAACGAGAAAGACGCCCTAACTAACCAGGCCACCGCGACCCTAAAATATTCAATTGTCATAAATAATTAAAATATAATGCAAATTGGATATTATATCAGCATATAATTCATGAAATAAAAATAACTAATTTTTTGACATCTTATTTTATATTTTATTCCGTACTTTGAATTTAAATTAATCATTTTCCCATTTGTATGTTTTATAGATGATGTCACGGCGGTTAAAGCGACGTTATCCTTATTGAAAACTAGTGATATCGAATCTTGACCTAACCGAAAGTCTGCTGTGTTCACCAGCGGCTAGAACACTACGTCATGACTGCGAAATGTCCTCCATGTGAGCTGATATCTCTGAAGATGGTAATCCTCTATAAGAGAAAGTAGGTTGAGGTGGGTGGTAGGCCAAATCTAGGGGCCCACTTCTGCTTGGTCTTTGATTCTAAATTAAGAAGACCAATGACCCAAACCACTTTCGAGGTTACAATGGCACTTCCATTGGTTGCCCTACTTCCTCTTGTAGAGCTGAGGTGAAAAACCTAGTTGCTGGGCATTGGAAAAAATGTTTTGTAGGTAATATTTTGAAGTATTCGATTCGGAACAAGCTTTAAATTTTGATACATTATCAAATCAAAATATGAATGTTTTCACCTAAATATTTTATCTTAAAATATCAAATTAAATATAGAGCAAATAATGTCTAATGTTGTTATTGTTTTTTTCTTCTTTTTATTTATTTATTTATTATTTTTTTTTTAAATAAGGTATTTGGGATAACTGTAATAACGCAAAATATATCGATGCAGAAAATTTGATTTGAGATAACTAAATGTTTATTTCGTATCGGTTATCTGTTTTTTCACAATTATGATTAGCTTATTCAAAAAGAATAGCCTGGAAAAATCTATTTGATCAGCCTCTAAAAAGAAATATAGAATTTGGCTTTCAGAAATTTCTATAACTCAAATTTGATTCGCGGAAGTAATGCAATTCGCTATTGCTATAATAGATTAATTAGGACGATACGTAATTTTACGTTTCAAAAAAGCACTACCATCAATTTGCGGAAGCTTGTGTAAAATTCTCTCAGCTGAATAATCAGTGAAGTATTTTATTTATTTCATCTCTTAAATTAGCGTATCAAGGCCAATATCAGCTTTTGGAATATAACTATAGGAACTAATTACTAATTCACAATTGAAATGATAATAGAAATAAAAGCTTTTATTTCGCTACTTGTTACTAGGACAATGAAACGAAGAAGCGTGACCTTGAAATGAGAATAAACTATATTGTTTGAAATTTATATATTCCTTGATTATTTTATGTATACATTGTTAGACTAAATTATTTTATTAGATTTTTAAGCCAATTTTCTTATTGTAAAGATGCAAAATATTCCACTAAAAAGAAAACTGCTTAAAGATTAGGAGATATTTATTACAACTCCTGATATTACGAAATATTCTCGGAAAGTAATCCGTAAATTTAATTTGATAATTAATATAGATTATGCACAGATAACATAATTATTTTATCTTTATTTTCATGAAAATGATTTTTGTTAAGCTAGGCATATTTATAAAATAATAAACACAAATATGTAATTCTGATAAGAGAGAAGGAAAACCTAGAGCAATAAAATGCAGTCAAAAACTGCGACCAATTCATGCGGCTGTACATTAATGGATTAATACATTTAAAAATCTAAACTGAAACCTCTCATTAAAATCAGATAATAGTCCATGCAATTACTTAACATTCAAGAGAAATATGAATTGCAATTAATAACTTTCAATCAACACCTGCACATACAAGAATGTCGAACAATTAGAGCAGAAGCACGCGCATACCCAACGAAGAAAACGAAAAACTGGAAGAAGTCTACGATTCTCGGTAAAAAAAAGATTTATCAATCCTGACGTAAAACTTCCTTATTAGAAGCCATCAAAACCGGCTATAAATAGGCAAAAAGAAATTACGTGTCTGGATCATAATCAGGCTGTCGCGTAACAAAGCGTTTGAGAATCGCAATTCCATACAGCAAGTTTTGTTCATTAAAAAATATTTTTCATGCCGAAGTCTCTTGAATACATTAGGATGATAGTGAAATTTTGTTAATTTACTTTCTATAAACTGCGTATTTTTTTTCATGAATAAAAGATATATTCATTATTTTTAATATTTATACATCGTCAAAACATACGCTCAAATTCTACTACGCATTTTGATATTATGCTCGTTATGCTTTTAAATATGGTCAACACGAGTTTTATTTTCTTTATAATCACGAATGTAATTTTCTTTTATTTATACAAGAAATCACATCCTTTCGTTTACCATTACAAATTGTGATTATATATATATATATATATATATATATATAATAAAGAATATCATTTTGATGCTTTTGTGCGATTAATGTTTTCTTTTGCAAATGGATATTGAATATTGTATCTTTTTGATGTCAGAATGTATATTTTATATATTTTTATTGTTTATTAATATATCATATTTATTCCTTTTATTATCTTTAAATATTTACTCACGTCAGTAAAATGTTTTTTATCATGCACTAAATTTAGAGTAATATTCGAAACGTCCAACTTAATTATTTATTTTAATAAAGTTAATAACATGATAGTCGAATGGAATAAATATAATATTTTCAAGCATGATTTAAATTAAAAAATTAGAATGATTTGCATCATAATAAAATGTGACCTGTTTTAATGTTGGAAAACTTTTTAAAAAGCATTTCTTTTTTTATATAAAAATTGAAAGAAATCAAAATCATTTATAGCAAAGTTAAAGATTAACGCCAGAAACTAGTCCTCACTATTAAATGACAAAGCAATTATATAACAATTTAGTATAAAATTCACGCTTCACTTCTTTTTTATTATAATATTCGAGCTATTCTTGCAACAAAGATGCAATTATTTCATAATCAGTTAATGATTAATCATTAACATATTTCATAATCTTTAGAATTCAACTTCATCTATTTATCTGAGATTTAAAATAAGACAAGCATTTTTTTTTCACTAAAGGATAATTCGAAGAAATAATTGTAACACAATTTAGTCATTTAATATCTCCCCTTTGAATGAGTATTACAAAAAATAGTGTATTTCCTAACATTGTTCGAATTATTAAAAAATTCTAAAATCAATAACACAAATAATATCTAAGATTGTCACAATATTTGCGGTACAAATTTTCTCAGATCATGTGATCAATTTGCAGAATAAGCCTCATTTGTTTCATAATGCATAATTTTAAACTTCATAACAATTGACGATGGTCAGAAAATATTTTCAAATTAATTTGTGAAGAGTTTTTTTGTATATTGTAAAGATTAATAATTTCGTACAGTAAACTTTTGTATATGGTGAAATGATTGATAATAGCATATCAATCATCACAACGAATGTTATAATTAAAAAAAAATCCAAAATTTTGTCAACAAAAAGTATTAATGATTGCAATGATATATGCAGAAAATATAAGTTTTTACAACAAGAACAAAGAAACAATAAGAAGATACTTCGCGAAATTCGTTAGGATGCTTTTTCCTTTCTCTACAGATTTCCTCGCCAAGTTACCTTCATTTTAGCTTATTTCAGCAAAACGATCTGCAAAAATGTTTTCGAGTAAGCGAAGCATGAAAGTGACAAAATGTAGTCACAATTACCACTATGCTTTGTCAGCTTCTTTTGTGTAGGAAATTACTCAAATAACTGAATTCCCAATGTACTCAAATTCTGAATTGTAAAACTGTATCATACTTATCCAATGTTGATTAAACCGAATCAATGTATTCGAATAAAATTTCATTTCTGGAATACTTTTCTAACAACGACGCACTTTAAATGAGCTTCGATAACATTTTAGTTCTATTTAATCAACAAATATGTATTTAAATTTTAAGATCTCCTATTTACTAGAAGTTAATTGATAAACTAATCTTAGCAATTTACAAAGGGCAAAAAACATTTTCAAATTAATTTCTGAAGAGTTTCTTTGTATACATTGTAAACATAATAATTTTGTACTGAAACTTTTGTGTATGGTGAAATGAATGATAATTTCAATTTCGATCATCACGACGAATGTTATGATTTCCAAAAAGGAAAAAAAAAAAAGTTTTTCCATAAGCCCTCTACAATATTTCTATACACCATTTTTATAATATTTCCATACTTCAAAATTAACTATGAATAAAAAAATTTACTTTCAGAACTAAATAGCAATTTGAGAAATTAGTTATTAACTCAAATGAAAAGTTAAATGACAATTAAAGAAATATTTTAATCATGTTTTATCATTCTTATAACAAAAACTACAGCAAAACTATTACGATGTACATATTACCTATCAAATAGGATTATTTCTGTTGTAAGTTTAAAAAAAATAAGAAAGAAAAAGAAAAGAAAAAAAAAAGAAAGAAATTCTCAGAACAATTAGTTTAGCGATAAGTTTAAAAGAAAATTTAATTTTTCTGATTTTTATAAATAAGCAGTAAAGTTCATCAGGTGTTCCGATATATTGTAGTGAATGCTTTCTCACAAATACGCACTTGTAAGCCAACAAATTTTATCTTTCCGTAGTGATAAGATTGAAAGACCGTCATAAAACCATAAAGAAAAAGTAAAATTATCACAAATAAATAAATTGGCATGAATAGCTTCGCAGCCATGTTGACTGTCTGCTTTACCAAAGAAACTCTCATTCAGAATAACTTTAGAGGCAGCACGATAATAATGTTAAACAATATCTATGGAAAAGGAACCGTTCAATCAATAAATCACGAATATAATGAGTTTTGGAAGGTGAAAATCATAGAAAAAATTTAATGTAAGAATAAAATGACATTTGTGTCAAACTACTGGAATTTTTCAATAGATACATAAAATTTGTTTGGCAGAAAGGCACTTAATGTGGAGGTTATGAAAAAAAATGTACGCTATAAAACCAAAAAACCGAGACAAATATGAATGACAAAAAATAAACAGCTTTTAAATTTTGAACAGCATTTTGTTAAATGTACCATCCATATATTATGTATAGAAAAAAAGATTTTAAGAGCACGAAGAAAGATTTGAATTAACTACTTGAAGATATCGAACTAGCATTTCTTCACTTGTATTAAAGATATCAGTTACAGATGAAATATAATTTCTATTGACGCTTCCAAATGAAAACGGAAAACATCAATACACCAGTTCAAGGCTTTTGTTTAATAGAAATGGATGAGGTATTCAGTAGCTTAAAAAATACGTCATATTTGCGTGAAATCTTGGTATGTCATTAGTATATATAAAATTCTTATCTTTTATCATTTTCACAGCTAAATTTTTCCTTTTTCATATCATGTAAATTATTTGCGTTGGAAAAAATCTAAAATAAATGATAATTATGACATTTTTCAAAGTAAGACAAAATGTTTATATAAGTAATTTTTTTCTGATATTAATTTTAATGATATTGGTAAAAACAATTATAATTTTCAAACATACATACTATATAGCTATTACAAATTTATCTACGTCAAGTTGCGATCATCTACGGAGCTGTGAAATAAGACTGATTTTGAAAAGCCGATTTTGCGGATATCCACAAAAATTATGAAATTAATAAGAATAAACCAACGCAAATTTGTATTTGAGCAATTTAAATACACACAACAGGTAACAAACCTTCTTATTATTTGAAAAATAATAAAATTATTTATTTCTTACTTCAAATTAGTAGACTTATTTCTTTAAAAAAAATCAACCAAAAGATTGTTTCCTTGAACGAAAATAATTTTTTTATTTAGTTATCTCAGATAATCGGGAAATTATTACATATTTTTATTACACAATCATAAAATTATTATTTATACAAAAATATGACTGAGATATTTTAACTAAAAAAAAGTGCAAGTATTCTACAAAGAATTTATTATGAAGGGCGTATGAATAATTTCTTGTGTTCGATCTATATGTGGAACAGAAGCTGATTCACTTGCTATTCGTGGAATTTAACAAGAAGCTATTTCATTCTTATAAGAACGACTACCAATACATTTTTTAATAACAGAACCGCATTAAATCTTCTGATATCTGCCTGTTCGTAGGGTCTAATAAATACATACTACTTAAAATTCCGCTTATTTGATCATAAAGATGCGAAATATTGAATAAATAACAAAATATTACAAAGATTTATGAGTTACAAATTTTGATGGATATTTTTTTATGTCTAAAATTGTGCTTCAAAATTTGCTGTGATCATTGATTTAAAAAAAAATAGCAGGTTAGAACAGAATAAGAAACAGATTTAAATAAGATATCATATTTTTAAAGCTATTCCTTACATTTTCATAACAGTTTACTGGTCATATTTCTTAATGCAAAATTCATAATAATGCTTTCTAGTGCGTAGCATTTATATTCGTTTCATAATGAACACACCACACTTAGATCTTAACTATTTTCTAACATAGTTTTCATTTAAATTTCTTAATAACTATTTTAAAAATTATTAAAAATAAAATTTTAAACAAAAAATAGTATTTATTGAGAAAAATTAGCAATAATAAATTTAATTCGAAATTAGGAAAAAGTTATATAAAAGGGTTTTCAAGACTTAAAATTCTGTGAAATTTTAACAAAACTCATCACTGAATTACTTTGTAGCAATAAAAAATATTTTAAAATTAATGGGATTAAATATTTTAGGAATCAAATGTTAAGGTCTTAATTATAACCATAACTAATTCATAATTAAAAAAGTCATTAATATCCTGCTAAATAATTAAAAGATCATAATTTTGTAAGGAATAGAAGATATATATGCAAGTTAGTAATAATTATCAGGTAGTAAATCCCCAGTAACGAATAATATTATTTATGAATAATTCATAATATTTGTTTGCCATGCAATTAATTACAATAAAATATATGCCAAACATGTTTATACAAAAACTATAATTAAAACTTTTTGTTTCACAATGAACCAATACAAAACTCAATTTAAATGGAAATAAGTAATATAAATAATATTTAAAATGTTATTAAAATTTAATTAAAATTCAATACATTTTTAAATTACTACAAACTACCCTATTTAATTTTTTTATTCTTAAAATATTTGTTGAAATTGAAATTCAGATGAATTTAAATTCAGAGTCAGTAAAAAAATAACTATTAATTTTACAATTTTATTTAGGAAAGCTATTAAATTTTGTTATTTAAATTTATTCATGTAAAATGCAATAGCAAAGTTCAAATAGCAATTTAAAAAATTGTATCAAAGAATAGTAAGCAACTTTCAGGATAGCACATATCAAAAATCAAAAGAAGGGGGAAAAAAACAAACAAATTTGTAAAGAACACTAGTAATGAATAATGGGAATAGATCTTGCATTTCAGCTTTCTGTACGCCTGTCACAGTGGACGCTTGGAAGTTTATTTGGAGTTTCTATCTAGTAACATATGAATACAGCTTACATTTTATGAAAAATTCATCAGATGATCAATTGCCTTCAGTTGCTATGCTATACGCTTTGTGGTATCAGTTTATTTTAATGACTATTCTTGTTTACATTTTTAAAAATTAAATTCAGGGTATATATCAGTTTGATATACCAAATATCAAGTTTACTCATTAAATAGATATTCATTTCAAAATAAGAAATTTTTGACTAACTTCTAAATAAAATAACTATGACAGAATACATATGTTTTTCCTTAACAAAAATTAATTTTAATCCATATTAAAATTTATATCTTTATACAAAATAATTATAAATTTAATAACTAAAATTATATCTGATATAAATTTGATGCATTTTTTTTTTTTTATATATTTTGGGTTAATTCTCATAAACTATGTGATCATATACAAAATTGTTTATCTTGAATAAAAAAAAAAATATTGCAGCAAAGGATATTTTAATCTAATAATTTTGTTAGAGAATTTCAACTGTAAAATATAAATTTACATAAGGATATAAAAATAAGCCACTAAAATTTTTTAATTTAATTAATTAATTAATTTCAGCATGAATTTTAAATTATTTATTAAGTATTCAACATATAATCATTATTTTTATAGTTAAAGCCATTAGTAATAAAATGCATTGAAATTAAAATAATTTATAAGTAATTAATAAAACTGCCATTTTCTATTCATTTTATAAGCAAATCTAAAATATAAAAGAATTCAGTAAAAGTAGAAGTTTAGTAATATAGAGATATTTATGAATTACTCTTATATAAGACAGTTAGGCACTAAGAGTGTTGACAGTCAATAATTATCATATTTTCTAGCATATAATATGTACTGTGTGGAAAAATATAAACTGCAAAAAAAATTTTTGCTGTACTTTATATAATACAATAACATTCTTTGTCATGTTATTCTTCAGCTAGCTGGCGATGAAGAGTAACATTAGTGTATGATAGCTTAGCAACTGTCATTCTAAACACACATTATCTTCTGAGAGACACTGCAGCGTTAAATTAGACATTATTTAAAATAAAGTCTTTGAGCAGATTTGGAGCTTATAAATGAAACTGCAGGATGCATTACACAAAGTATAATCACTATCATCTATTACGACAGTATACACAACAAGTTATGGGATCTTGGACAGCATCACTTAATTTATCAGAGTTAAGTTTTATCACCACAAAACATGATTTTGAACCAACTACAAATGATGCAACAGACATTTGAATCAGCACATTTCTATTTAAGAAAATTAATTTCCAGCTGCTGTTGCCCATAGCGTATTACAAAACACAGAAATGACTCCCTCATGGTAAAGGTTGCAATACCTTTAAGCTGTTTTTACTTATCAGATGCAGAAAAATAAATCAAAGCTGATTATTAAATAAGGTTTTCTTAGAATTAATACCCTTATTTTGCTTAGTTTATTCTTTATATATTAGCAACTATTTCAGAATAATAATGATCCACTTGCAAAGTAATATGTACTCAGAATAATTAAAAAAGCATGATGATTAAACAGAAAACACAATTCAAAATTCTCTGTCCAATGAATTAAGAATTTGATGAGTATAATCCATTTTGGAACATGCACACTACGAAACTATTCTTCATTCTATTACAACTATTCTCTTTTTTATATTAAAAAATATATACAGGGAAAATATGACACAGAATTTTCTTAAATATTGAACATAAGCTTTAAATGTGTATTCCACATCATAATTCAACAAAATAGTAGCTCAATTCATTAATTAAATATTTTAGATCATATTTTTTCCCTATGTATAATGTTATTTTGGCACTTATTGGTACAATATCTAAATTAAAGAAATAATTAGATTACAATAACTAAAGAGGAAAATTTTTTATTTAAAACTACAGTTAATAAGAAGTTAAGCATATTCAAAATATTAGCGACAAAAAATATAAATAATTGTTGTGGATACACAAATTGAAAATTAGAGTACATTTGAAATCTATGATCAAAGGTTTGCACCAAACTTTTAAAGAAATAATAATAACAAAACTTGAAACAATACAAATATTAAATTCTCAAAAATAAATTAATAAAAAAAACAGTGACAAAAATAATAAAACAATGCATGCTGCTTTGCAATATGAATTTTCCCCAACACTATTAAAATTAAACCATTTTACATTTTATCATTATTTAAAAGAAAAAAAAAAAAAACTTTAGCAATCAGCAGTATATACATTCTTACAAGGCAGCTTATAGATTTGGCATCACTTAAACATAACCCAGCATCATTTAAATGGTAGCTAAAAAGTTAATTAAGGCATGATGATATAACTTTCCCCTTCTTTTACCAATTTTTCCCAATTATGGCAACTTTAATATGCTGTTTTTCACCCAAACAAATTCATCTTATTCTAAGCAAACAAAATCAAATTAAAAAGCACAAGCAATCTTTAATTTTTCAAAGGCAAAATGGAAATATGCTCTAAGAATGGATCCTAACAATAGAAAGAACAAAATAGTATTCTTGGTGGTAATTAATTTATTTATAAAAATGGAAAATAAAGCTTCAATGCCTGGCAATACAAATATATAAGTATCATGGTTAATAAACTAATGATTATTACTGAAAATACAATTGGAAAAAAAATTTAATTAGAAATATAAATGAATGATTTATAAAAATCCAAAAAATTTCTTTTTTGCCACATTAATTTCAAATTCATAATACAACTGAGCTATTTTAATTATTCAACAACTATACTTTATAATAATTAACTAATACAAAATTACAAGAAAATATAAATTAGAAATGTTCTTATAAACATTTGCCTAATAAGCTAATTCTTAATAATATATTATTATGATTTATAACACTCAGAAATGTTTTTCCTCATAAATTGACTTGACTTTTTATAATGCCATCAAATATTAACTTAAATTTTTTTAACATTTTCTGTCTCTTTTTAATACTGAAATACAATACAGCTTGAATTCATTAATATTTTATGATAATATTAATTTTTATATAATATTGAACATCTTCAGTAGAAAAATTTGGTCGAATTCCTACAGCAGCTATCAGTCTCTCTCTCATCTCTAATATTTAAATAGCATCATATTTTATTTAATCATACCCACAATCTGATTAAGACTTCATAGAAGAGTAATCTCAGTATAATTTGTAAATCCTTCAAACAGAATCTTATTCATTCACATTTAAATATGTTAATATCTGAAATCATTCATAATATTACAGTGTGTTAAAGAATGAATTGATGCAAACAGTTTATTTTCTTTCCCTAATTTTTGTTTATTATTTATTTAGAAAATTTAACATTTTGCAAATAGATTTTGACTATTCAGCAACCAATATTTTATTGTTAAATACTTTGAAAACATGTAAGCAAAGTGAATTTTTTTCTATAATTTTTTTTTTTTATGAAAAACTAAATTCTTAATTATTTTACACTTATGTAAAACAAAATTGATAAACAATTTGTACGAATTATTATTTTCACTTTTTAATTACCAAAAAAAGATAATAAATAAAACAATTTTATAAATTTTTTATTTTAAAATATAAATAGAAATTTGAGTAATTATAAGAATTTGGTACTATCTTTTAATAGTAGCATATGTGGTTATGTATAAAATCTTGCCACAATTGCTAACAAGTATTGATAAATCTAAAGAAAGGAATTTTTTCTACCATGTCAAAAAAATCATACATTAGAAAAATAAAAAATCTATTACCAAAACTATAGGTGCACAATTAGATTTACCAATATAATAACAACACCAAAATTTTTTAGATTATTAATATTTACAGTTGACCAGTAACATCTTTATATTTAAAATTACATGATCAAATCTATTTTAGTTTGAAAGGAAAATACATTCAAAATAGTGTAAGGAAATTTTCTTTTTATAAATTTTCAATATATAAATGAAACTGGTTAAATAACAACAGTATAAAGAGCAAATAAAAACGGTGTTTTCTTTAGATATTTTCTTATTTGAAATTAAGAAATTGATATTATTTTAGTATAAAAAATATACGAGTGTTTAAAATGTTAAATTTTAATAACTATCATTACATATTATTTCTTAAGACTATTGATAAAGCATAATTTTTAATTGAATTATGTATAGCGATTACTACCCCCTTTTAAATTTTATTGACAATTCACAAGCATATACTCATGAAAAATTCTATTTTAAAATTTACTGAATTCAAAACATGATTTCTGAAACACATATTAGTTTCACATATTGTTAAACACAAATTCATACTGAAACAATTTAATTATGACTTAAAACTTCCCTTGGTGACTGCATTTTGACATATTTCAAAACAAGTTTTTTATTAAAAAAAAAAAAAAGAAGAAACTCACAAGTGTGTGCTCATAACCGAGAGCACTGGCATTGTTTTCTCTTGTATTTTGAGACATGATCACAAACACCTGTTAAGTCTTGGGAATAAAACTTCAACAGCACAGTGAATCGGATGAATCTTTAATCATAAACACCAGAAACAAAAACGATGATCGTGTTCCAGTTACTTTTCTTGTGAAAGCAAAATCAGACAGCAGGGAAACACATGGCAACAGGGTTGCCGAATGTTTCCTATGCATATGAAACAAATTTGAACTGCTCTTGTCGCCAAAGAATTCACCAAATCAGGATAAGTCAGGGAATTACCAAATCAGGAACGTCGTGAAAGAGCTCTTGCTATACATGTTGAAGACTAATTCTTTGAAGTTTTTCAAATAGATTTAAACTTATATCATAAATTGTAAATCTTTCAAATCAGATTGTCAAAACGAAAGAAATTTTTTAAATATTAATAGCATTAATTTAAGAAATAAATAAATAAATATTATAATGAAAATTAAATGCATTAATTTTGTAACGCTAGTCTTTAAAATATTTGAATGCTATGTTTGTATTGGGCATGATATTCTAATGAGGAATCACATTTTTAAATTTAAAGGTTCTATATTATAAAATTTTATGATAAAATGCTTCAGTTTTGAAGAAACATTTTCCAATATTTATTTTTCTTGAAGTAAAATAAATAAAAAATTTACACTAAATGTTTCCTCTGTTTTAATTAAAAACATGTAGAGTTTTTAATAATGTTTAACTTTATGGGTGTCCAAAGATTTGCTGGATCATATAGTGATATCCTATCCCAGGTTTGAATTCAAATTCTAGGAGAAAAGCATGGATGAGTTAATCATTTCAGGATCTATTTAAGATATTTCTAGATTAACCTAAATTATATTCTTAATATGTATAATACTTTTCATGTCGAATATTTATGAAGTTATCGATAATGGTAATAAAATCAAAGTCATGAATTTGATAAATAATGGTTTGAATGTAATGTATTAATTGTTGACATTATTTTATGAGAAATGCACATGCGCGCCTTTTTCTATCATCTTTCAATTTATGAGTAAAATAATGAAAAGGAAAACTATTTGTAAAGCTTGTGTGTGTGGTTGATTCCTACCGCTCATAAAATTTTAATTAGTTATTTTAATTTTTATGTCACATTGAAATAAGTAAAATAGGTGGACTCGTGTATTTAAAACATGTAATGTAATCGTAAAATAAATAAGCAGGAACGCTTTGATTATATATTCTTAATATACAATACATGTGTAGATGATGTTAAAGATATTCTGTTGACATATGATCTATACCATTCATATTTTCGAAGATATATTTAAGGTAATAATTATCTTATTCAAAAGGAAAATATTGACATACATTTTCTTAATATTTTACCTAAAAAAACATCCTGCTCAAAAGCAACGTTTTCACATTGCATTCCGGTACTTTTGCTACCTTTAAGAATACCAAATTTTACCACCTCTTTCATTCTAAATTATGTTATTGTAGTTCTAAAATAATAGCAAAATATTATTTACTTCTTCACAAAATTGCTAATTGTATGTTGATTAAGAAACAATGGAACGTAGCATGAAAATATACCTACCTAGTAATATAACATTAAATAAAAATTTAAAAATCGGATTTTTGTGTTTAATCTTATAATTTAATTAATTATAAGTTAATGTTCAAAACAATAAGACAAAGGGATAATTAATCGTTCGTTTTTACCCTGGCAATTTTCTTTCTCGAAAATGAAATAGAGAATATTATGAATTAATTTTATTATATATACCATGTTTTCCTGTTCATTTTGAAAACTTAAGCTTAACATACAAACATAGTACTCAAACAAAAATAATATCAAATAATCTTACATTAATATTTTTGATTTTACTTATGTAATTACAACTGATTACATTGGTTAGACTGACAAAAACAAAGATGCAATGCTAATTAATTTTTAATCAATGAAACTTTCCATACTATAAAAGAACACAAAATTTAAAAGTTCAAATATCATTATTTTCACTAATTAAAATCTAATTAATTAAAAAATTCTTGCTGAAAAGATTTTCCCATGAATGATCTTATTAAGGAATATAATTGTATATTTATCTAACTTTAATTTCTTATAAACATTTTACAAAATAGATGGCACCACAAATATTATACAAATTTTAATTTTAAAATAAAGTTATTCTATATAAAAATGAATTAGCGAAAATAATTCCTATTCCAAGATTGCATTTAGAAAATCCTTTAAAAAATGTTGAGTGAATAACATTTAATTTTTTTTTATAATATGCATAGTTAAAGTAATATTTGTTAATAAAAAATTACTGCTATCAAAAAATTATTTATTATGAAAAAATTTAAGTTAACAAAAAATATATGTACTTCAAAATTTCATTTCGAATTTTTTGTTTTCTTTTTTTGGAAATGGGAAAGGAAATATAGTGACTAAAATTACTATGCCTTAATTTTATAACTACATTTTTTAACTTCAGTTAAACTTTTTACGATAAATATTTTACATTTTACAATTTCATTTCGAATTGAAAAATGTAAAATATTTATCATAAAAAGTTTAACTGAAGTTAAAAAATGTTGTTATAAAATTAAGGCATGGTAATTTTAGTCACTATATTTCCTTTCCCATTTCCAAAAAAAGAAAAAAAAATTATTTAAATGACGGTAACACAGAAAACTTTAAAACTCATTGAACAAGTAATTTAAAAGTATGCGCCATCTAGTGTTACAAATATTAAACATTTATCTTGATCATAAAGAGGCTCATAAATTATGCTTGTATCTTATACACAGTGTACAATATTTATGAAAACCAGACCGTTTTATAAACTCTATAAACTAATTTTACGTTTAATATATTAAATTGTGTAAAAAATATGTGTAGACTTATTTGAATTAATTTTTTCCAATAAAAATTTCTGTAAGGAGAGTGAATCTAAAAATAGAAATTTTGGTTGATTTCCACACATCTATAATTTTTTAATATTTTATGCACTGACATCAGTTTGGGATTGATAAATATGATATAATATAAAAGGAATATGTAGGAGTGATTTTATAAGTTAATTTTCTTGTTTATGATATCTATTCATATACAAATAAAATAAAATTTTATTTTCCAACAAATTTTCATGAGCAAAAATCTCAGATTCAGAATCTTTTGACTATAAATACAACAGTATTTAATAATATAATTAATTATTTACATATAGTTTGACCAAATTATTTTTTCAAATTTACCCGTTGCTTTAATAATAATTTAAAATTGAAGATGTGTCATTTTTTCAACTATTGTTTTTTTTTAAGAAATGTTGCATTAGAACTCTTTGATCAATGATATTCAGAAAAAAATGTAGATTTATTACAATTTGGGATTTATCTATCATCAAACATTATTCAAATGAAAATATGAATTTAAGTTAATTTTTTCCCCCTCACAGTTTAGAATGCTTTATTAGCTCATGATTGAGAATTCTAAAATCGTGTTCCAAAGCTCACAAAATTAATTTATATAAAAAAAAAAAAAAAAATACCACAAAATGAGTACTTTATCACAATGTCAGTTTATTTTTTAGAAAATTTTTATTTGGTTTGCTTTAATACAAAATATTTAATTAGTTTGAAAATGGTAAGTATTCTTTTATAGCTGTCTCTTTTTTTTTTTTTTTTTTTTTTTTTTTGCTCTATCTATATAGCACATATATATATATTTTTTTACGTTATAAACTTAATAATTTTATTTTATCTTTCTTATTAAAAATGTAGTTCAATTTTTTTACTTTGTTAAATTTGTTTAGTAAACGCAAGCAATATTTTACTCTTATGACGATATATTTAGCATAAAACTCGAAATATTATTAATGATAAATCCTAAATATTTTCTTATGTTATAATTTTGAAGGAAAATGTAAAATTATTACGTTAAAAGGACATGGTTACTGGTGAGCGCTCGGCTGAATGCACCACCAGGCGCACGCTTTCCTGATGTATTGTGTACACCCAGCCTCGAACCAGCGCCCCATGCCCAAGCGTCTCGGAAGCTAGATTACAGAACTGAACCACCAGCTCCCGCAGCCGGTGAGTACATAAAGCAAAGATTTAAAAAAAAAAAAAAAAAAAAAAAAAAAAAAAGTCCCTCGTTACAGCAATGTTTAAATATAACTTTTTGAATAGAAAGCAAGAATGTTTATTTATACTGTGTTTCGGTTTTTACAGTAAATGTTAAACAACAGGGTTACCATAAATTAAAGAAAAATCACAAAAATAGCAATAACTCTTCTAAAAATGAGCCAATCTCAATAAAATTTGAATATGTTGGTAAGTAAAAGGAGCTGAACAATATGATATTATGCAAAATATAGAAGTGCTGCTTTATAATTTATTTACTTTATAATTTAATAGTGTATAAAATTTATAAAAGAAAATCATCCACCCAAGAAGGTCCAATATTCAAAACGCTTGGTGTATTTGTCTTGTTAATTAAGAAGGAGTGATTAAAGTTTCTTAAAATATAAAAAAATAGCATTGTGATATTAGGTAGGGGAAAAAGAAATCCATTATTTTTACGTGAACGTTTTGTAACTTCTTTCAGATTCGTCTTGTAAAAAGGTTTAAAACAGCTTTCATGTAGATTTTTAGGTCTTGCGCGTTACGACTGCTGACATGCGGTTAACTTCGATCATTTTTGATATTTTATAGACATTTTCGACGATGCTGTATCCACATGCGAGGTGCATCTCTAACATCAAAAATACCCGGACGGAATCTACGAAACAAAAATTGTACGTAACTGGTTGTTACAGTTTTATATAGGACGATAAACACCTTTCACAATTTTAACCACCCGGCTATCTTTTTCGCCGTTACAAGAGAAAAACGAAAATGTATCGAATTTTCTGTTTGTTGTCTTCCATTTTTGAAACCTTGTATTCGTAATTGAATTAACCAAACAAAAAACCACAAGAGGATATTTTAGTGTCAAATGTCACCTTTCCAACGAGCATAAATCTGAAATTGTTTGATAGATATCTCACGAGATAGCGATCACTACGGACGTCTACCGAAAAAATAAGGGATAACTTTTTCCCCAACCTAATAATTAGTTTCATTTTTATTGACAAATATATAAAATTAACGCTACATCATACTCAAGCTGTAACGATATATGAAGGTAATTGTTGAGATTGGCGAGAATTACCAGTTACTCTTTCTCCTAAAATTTATTTTATATTCACTTCTAATGTATGCAGTTTTAATATTTATAATTATTTAATCATCAATTCATAAAGTATATCAATTCACAAGTGTAGCCAACAAGGAAAGTTCTTGTGAGTTTAAATTGCAGTCGCATTTCACGAATTAAATTTCGGGAGAAAGTGGTAGCAAATGAAATACGTCGTTTCTGTAGGGTATTCTTTTATCAGGGCCGGCGCTAGCAGCTTCGCCGCCCCGAGCAAAGAGGTAAAATGCCGCCCCTTTATAACAAAAATTAAAAGAGATAACCTAAACCCTTTCCACGATTAATGGTAAAATAAAACGAGTAAAAAAATTGCAATCATCAGCAATGTTGAAAGTTTTGATACATCTTTCTACAAATTAAGACACACGGTTAAAAATTCTATTATTGTGTCCCCTTTGATTAAATTATAAAAAAATTATTTCTTTAAGTTTTAAGCTATTTTTAAGTGGGAATTTCTTATACTTGTGAGTTTTCTTGCATTTCATATATTTTGACATTTCAAATAGTTAAAAGTTCATACATTATTAATATATACAGGGTGTTTATTAAACATACGCCAAAAATTCAAAGGTTCGTTCCCTGGACTATTCTAAGAATATTTTGTCCTTTGATAATTTTTATGAACTCGCTTTGTTTCGAAGATACAGGGCGAACATAGTTTTCGTCAAATCCATTTTTATAGTTTGTAAAATCATTAAATTTCTTGCATTCTTATTCTAACTGGAGGTCATTATTTTCAACAGTTCTTGTAGATTAAAAAATTTCACCTGTAATTTTTGGTAATAAAATGTTGTTTTACTGTCAAAAATTTTGTTCGCCCTGTATCTTCGAAACAAATTTTTGCTGTATGTTTAAAAATCACCCTGTATATACAGGGTGTTAGGGGTTTGATTCCGAATATCTTTATGCGTAAAAATATGATTCATTTTAAACAAAAAAGTTTAGTATATCATGGGTCAAAACTCAATTATTTTAGAAAGAGAAAATGTTTAAAAGTTTGAGAAATTTAATTTTAGGGCCAATTTGCCGCCCCCTAAGGTTGCCGCCCCGGGCAGGAGCCCGGCTTGCCCACCCCTAGCGCCGGCCCTGCTTTTATTCTTGTCGCCTCCGCAACTTTTTTTTCAGTTTTGTTTGGTCGAGATTATTTAAATCGGGCTCTTCCATTTCAAAAAATTCACCCCAAAACATTGCATTTATATCAAAGGAATGATATCGTTTGAGTTCTCTGTAACATACGTTAGAGGTCTGGAACTCACTATACTGCTAGACAGTCGAACAGTACAATTGTTACTTCTTCATAATTCAAAGAAACTCTCTACTCGACGTCTGAATCACCCATTCCCAAAATCCTCTTTACCAAGGTCTAGGGGTGAATCAAAATACCACTGAATTTTGCAAACGGTTGCTTCAATCTCAATGACTTTCGAGTTGATGTATTTTAAGACATGGTTAGTCTCTATAAAACTGCTTTTATTATCATTGTAAATTACTTTTGGTAGTATTTTTCTTGCAATAAATCTTCAGAGACCAAGCAAAAAACTTTGAGTTGAAAGAGGCATAATCAATTCTAAGTGCATAGTTCTGTATAAAACACATGAAAAGAATAACCCATGCCTTTTCTGGGCTTTTAACTATCAGAGTCCTTCTAAAACAACTCACGTGGCTTCAAATATTGAGGCATTTCGAACCCTTTTTTCAAGTAGAGGAACAGAAGCATTCTCTGAACGTTTGACTTCAAATCTTTTGCATTTCATACAGCTTAAAACTATTCTTTCGATTTTTTTTCATTGCTCTCAGTATTCTTGAAAGGTTTCTCTTAATTTTAAACACATATACACATTAAAATATTTATACCTGCATGAATAATTTTTAAATGAATATCACAGATTAAAACAGTCGATAAGTTATGTTTGTTCGGCAGTATCATAGAACAAATAAAATCTCTTGCATCTTTTCTCTTTCGGTAAATTTAGTTCTTACTCGTAATACACCTTCTTCATCTCCGAACACAGACAGGGAATTCTGATAGTGTTCCCCCCCCCCTTTACAACAGATTCAGAAACCTTCATTTCCCCAAAATTTCCTTTTTTATTAGTTGATTTTCCGTGCATTTCAAATAAATTTAAGCATCCATACAACCATTCTTAATAATAAAAGGTCATGGTAGCCTAGTTAGTTTGGGCGTCTTTCACTTAACCGGAACGTAGCGAGTTTGAATCCCGACTTAACCGGAGATCCGAGGTGTTCACTAATTGCAGCTGGGACACGTTAAGTATGTCGTGGTCGTAATGTCCTTCAAGTGAAGTGATTTATTTCTGGGGGTTGCTGGTCAAGTCTTCTGCTTACTCTACTCTAACTTTTCTGCTTCTAAATTACGAAAAATTCCACGCAGCTGCTTCCATTTAACTGGTAGAGACCAAACCTGTGGTAGATACAGCGAAGCATGCTGATACAAGAACAACTATTAATACTTTATTATACCTTGAAAAATAGTAGATAATCCATGAGCATGGACTAGAACTACAACTCAATAATGCTATTACAGTTCTTCTCTTTCAGCAAATATTTCTGATTCATTCTCAATGGGCTAGAATTCGGCCATTGAATTTTAGGTTTTGTCAACAAAAGTGGTTCTATCCCATTACCACAATTCTATCAGTTTTCTTACAGAACATCCTCTCGAATGAAGGTCCGCAGGATTATCTGTTCCAGAAACATGTCGCCAATCTTCAGGTCTGGTAATACATAGGATTTCTTTCACTCTGTTGTTTAAAAATGCTTATGCTTCAATTTCATTATCTAGCAAAGTGCAAATGAAGAACCTGTCTTCAAAATTTCAATCTAAAGTGGGGTTTTTTTTTTTTAAAGCAAATTATGCCATTTTAGCACCAATGGAACAAGCTAACAATTCAAGCTACGGAAACATGGTTTATTTGGAAGGAACAACTCTAGATTCAGCTTGAAAGAGATGTACTTTTATTTGTTATTCATTCTGACGTCTTCATCTTTGCATATGAAACATTTGAAGTATCAACAAAGGTATGCAGGCTGTAAAATGAATAGTTATCCAACATTGCTTGTCCAGGAATTTCACTAAAGACGACACTTAACCACTTTAAAAATTCTTTCTTAATATCAGCAGGTAATTCAGAATCCCAACTGAATCTCGGTTCTTAGCTCTTCTGTAAATATAATTTTAGAAGGAGTGTTACAGGACAGTTAAATCCTATGGGATCGAACATTTTTAAGTAATCGATAAGCGTTCCGCCTTAATACGGTAATGTTTTCTAAACTTATGTTTTGGACGTCATAAAAGAATGAATTTTCGTGTTTCTCCCACAAGAAAGTCAATACCTTTAAAAGTTGAATATTTAAATTAATTATACCAATTTCTGGTTAATATCACGTTAATGATTATTACGTAAAATGAAGAACGTAGCTTCTCTGCAATATATTTTAGGGGAGGATCATATTGTCTTAGAGGGAAATTTATCACTGCTTCTAACAGAAATGACTACAGTTCAGACCAAAGACTATCCTATAATGAGGAATTATTTAATTTTCTGTATCTCTAAATCATTGCGCCAGAAGAAATGAAAAATAATCTCGGTCAATTTCGCTTATAGATAATTTCGTTTTTATGTATCCCAGATAATTCCTATTTTTTTTCCCCCCTAAAATTGAGTAATATTGTAAATATCAGCTCTCGCAAATTTGGTTCCTTAGTTAAGCAGTAATTTAAAAAGGAAATGTTTTACTTGCATGATTCATCAAATACTGGTCTAACTGCTGTTGTGGAACTATCTTTGAAAATTGCTCGATGAGGAAGATAATGCATATGTCGTCTTGCTTCATTTTCTGATACTTTTTCAATTATTCCAGATTCAGTCTTCGAATACCGCATTATAATCTTCTAATTTTTTTTCCTATTTAATTCCATTCGTTCATGAAATCAATTCTTCCTCAGCTACATCTCTGTTTCGAGGCAAAAATCTATGGTCGTTGACAGTATATTTCATATCTGCCATGAAATTTTTTCAAAATCTTATAAAAATGGTCCAGTACTGCGTTTTAATTCTTGACAAGACTTTTCCCTATGGAATCTCTTACATCCAACGCTTCCAATTTCCACAAGTTTTCTAAATTGCTGCTACGAACCAGCATCAAGACTCTCGTGATTGATATACTTCCAGTCCAGACGCCTTCATTTTCCCCTATAACTACCCATCCTAGAAATGTATGCACAGCTACGAGGCCAATACCTACACACGTCCACAAATTAAGGATAATCCAGGAGGAGTAAACGGAAATCGAATACGCGCAGTAGAAATACATGGTCAAGCATTATAAAAATGGTCCAGGTGCTTTCCTGTAATTATATACAAATTACAGGAAAGCACCTGGTGATGCCGAGCGTACGCCACAACGATGAGAACGTATATAAGGACCTGTGGCAAAGAAGGAAACGTGTTCACAACCAGTGCATACGGCGCTCAGTGCCACGATCACATAAGGTATGACAAAGAGGATGCATGTAGATGATGTTTTATGAGGTAGAATTATAGTTCGTCTGGAATACGAGCGTAGGCAGATAGCAGTATCTAAGTAATTCGGAATCACTGGAAGTGTCATCTCTAGGTTGTAGCAACGATGATGGAAATGACAGAAGACGTTACAGGCGTCACCCCCGTCACAACGTGTGACTACGCCAAATGAAAATCGGCGTTTGATGGTAACCACCAAAAGAAACAGATGGAACACAATAGAGCACCTGTCACATCAGTTGTCGTCCGCTACGAGTACGACTTTTTCAAGGCAAATCATGTAGAGAGATTTGGAGCAATATGATCTATATGCTCACAGGCATCTCACGTGTGTTCTACTCACAACTCAGTTTGAAGTAGAGTACATGCAATGTGGTCACAGTCGGCTGGTCCATTATGTTTTCCAACAAGTCGAATTTTAGCTTGCAGTCCATATCACTTCCGACGTTCATATGGAAAACATCAGATACACAGTACCACTAAGACAATATCATTGAACGCTAACATTACGGCAATGCAGAAGTGCTCGTTTGGCGAAGCATTATAATGGAGGCTCCCGAACAAATCAATACGTTTAAAATGGATCCATGGCAGATCAAATTTATCGGGACATCATTCTGGAACAACTTTTTCCGTTCGTTTAAGATTGCCGTGGGTGCTGTATTTGTATTTATGGATGATCTTAATTAAGGACATGTGAATATTTGTTAGGAATGATAATATAAACTATGCGCAATATTTGTGAACGGTTATTAATTATCTTAACTTTTTTTTTCATTCCAAGTTGCTTAAATAATGCATAAATATTTACATGATGCAGTTAATTTTTTTTCCTTGCTTTTGTTTGATATGGATAAACTTTTTCTTTAATTAAGTAAAATTTTACGTTTAAGTTAAAATATAATAAGTCAAATTTTTGTGCTAAAAAAATTTGAACTAATTTTATTTTAATTTTTTGCAGAATTGTTTTATAAAGAAAATTTAGCATTTAATGAAAATTGAATATAGAATGAAAAAGCATATATATATATATATAAGAAATATGAAATGTACTATAGTAGTGGAATTACAAACACTTTTCAGCACTTTTTGAATTTATTAATTTTTTAAAAAATTACGACATTTACTAAATTACAGAAAAAAAGTCTATTTTTACTTCTAATAATTTTAAAAGTATTTTTTGAATAAGTAAAAAAAATCTATAGACTTTTAATTAGAAAGAATAGTTTTAGTATTTAAATATTAATAAATTTTTTAAAGCAAGAATATAAAGAATATTAGTTATGGATTATTTTTTTGTACATTTATGGTTCATTTCTAAACTGAAGTTTTTTTATAAACTGAAATCATTAGTTAAAAAATTACGATATAAAAGCACACAAGACATATAGAATATTTTAAATTCTTAATTTGGAAAAAGAGTTAAACATATAAGGTGCTAATATAAAAACAATAAATTTATGAGTAAATTACTTTTGGAGAAACCTATAGTAAATCACTAATTGCTTATAATTCTTAAAATTTGGTTTTAAGAATTATAAGTAGTCATTTTATTTTTAAATTTGAAATTCTAGATGTATATCAAAGCACTATGTTAATAAACCTAACTAATAAAAATTAATACTAAATACTAATTTAGTACAGAATTTAATTAAATTTAAAGTATACTAATTAGGTTGATGTTAGCGTACTTTAAGTGATATAGTAGAAAGAACATAAAACTTTCGTTATTTTTCATGTAAACCAAAATAAGATAATTTGCTCAAAAATTTCGAATAGCAAATCTCGGAAACTATCGATATATTAAACTTGTATAACATAAAACAGTTAAATAATAATAAAAGACGAAATAGAAACTTAAGGGAGGGTATCCTCCAAAAATCTAAAGGCAATTACTTTTTATCTCCATATTTGAATTAAATCTATTTTTCAGGGAACGCTATGCATAAAATATTGCTGTACTATTTTGAAGAATAACTTCCCTTTTCGTTGGCGTAAATATTTCAGCCGAAAGGTGCTGTTAATTATAACCTTATTTAGAGATAATCTTACCACAAGCGCTACGTCAGCATGACACAACAAAATCCAAAATGTAAACTTAGAGCCCTTTCTTATTCTGGAAACCATAATAATTTCAGTTTTCTTAGTTTATAATTTTTTAATATTAGAAGTGATTTTTTTATCTTTTTTTGATACTATTAACATTATACCATTATTAGAGAATTGTGGCTCAAAGCATTGACACTTTTATTTTTGAAGTAATTTGGTGAGTTTTTATATTTTTACATCCTTGTGTGCTTGCTATCTTATGCACGGAAGCAGGTACTTGATAACAAAGAATTCTTTTAGGAAAATTTAACGTCAAAATGATTAAAATTTTTCATTTATTCACTCTTAAATTTTAATCTATAACTTATTAGATTATCAAACAATAAAAAATTTATTCTTTGGGTTTTAGTTAATCTTACTTTACCATATTTTATAAAAAATCATTTTTGATTTTATAGAAACACCAAATACGATTTACTGAGATGTGATATGAATTACATTGAATATAATTGATTGATTCATTTTATTAGAAACGAAAATTTTTGCAAAAGTTATTTACATCTCCTTAATTGTTGAGCGCACTGAATTCTAGATATACAAGATAGCCTCTGCTCAAGAAAAGCTATTTATGAGCTTGGGCTGAAATCTATTCATAAGTATTGTGTATATTTCACATTTAACCATTATAAATCTAGCGTTTTTTACCTTCAATTACTGCCATGTCTTGAACGTTATGAAGTCATTAGTACATAAATTAATATTGTCTGAAGAATTCAATTCATTCAGAAATATTCTTTGTGGTAGTTTAACGTGTCGCAATTTTTTTGATTTCTCGATATAGACTCACGGAATGTAACTATACTGTTCAAATTAATTAGGACAAACGCATGTTTGTCTAGTCTGAGTTGCTTTATTACCAGCATTCTTCCAAACCGTTCATATTTGCTTTAATGTAGAATGATAAATTGGATCGAACTTGACTATAATTTACCCGTTTCACTGATGTTAGCGAGGCAATTATCTTTTAGAAAAATGTTTTTTAATCATATCTATTGATTTTTACAGAATTACTAGCTGGAGAATTCAAAATTTCAGAGCTCAAACACTTCATTCAAGATATAATTAAATTAATTTTAAAAAAAAAAATTATAGGATAAGTAGTTTGTTTATAGGATAACTCTTTGTTTTTTGAATTTAAGAAATTATTTCTGGTTTCCCCCCCTTTTTTCTATAATGCTTCTTCTAAAAAAGATCTTTGAACGCAACGTACATTTTCATAAATTTTTTAATCACACAACAAATTAACTGCAATTTTTTTCTCCTTAGGTACATAAAAGAATTTCTTTTATGTACATTTATTTTATTCAGACATAGATAAATAAAAAAAAATTTCTAGCTATATCATGCAAATTCTTTGCATTATACACAAAGAAAAGAAATTGCGACATTTTGTCAGTATGTGCATAAAAGTTTCAAATTTTAAAACCAATAAAGATTTTTAATGTTTGTATCAAAACCATACACTTTATTATAGGAAATTTTGAAAAGAATTTTTAAATAGTTTTATGATATTTTGAAATTTTTTTCATATAAGTCATTTTTAATTGTTGTCATAAACTTAAAAATTTGTGATTTATTTAGCTTTCTTCAGCTTGTTTAGGTCTCCAAAATTTTGAGGTCTTCTGAAACTACAATGTGATGTTAAAGAGTAACATTGAATAATTGGGTAAAAGTACTGAAAAGTAGTAAAAATGAAAAGAAGAAAGTTTACCATTTAATTTAAATTGATGAAATAATAGTTGTAAATAACAATGCATTTTTCTTGTTTTTTAAAGGCTGATCGTATAGAAATATTGCAAACAGAACTATTTCACTTACTTAACTTTCTCGTTAAAATTAGCATAGTTATTTTTAAAGCCTTACCAGGAACACTGAATTAAATGAAACTTCAATAAAATGAGGAGAATCCACAGATACCCCACAAAAAAAAAAGTTAAATCTATTTATAGTTTGAAACTTGAAAAATTTCCAGAATTATAGGACATATTATAGCATGTGAACCAAATTGTAAATGAAATATTCCAAATATTTAATGCATTTTGTGAAAAAATAGACTTCTAATATATTTACTTCCTTACAAACTGCAATATAAGGAAAGTATTTTTTCAATTAAACAAATAAACTACACCTACAAAAACGAACTCTCATTTAATGGTAAATATATAAACTGATACTTGATACAATGAAATCATTGCAGTAAATGTAATTGGTTGGAAATCTATGAATGTCTTAAAATTTTGAAAAATATACGGCAAAAAGAGACAATTTTAATTGTCAGTGGAAACCATTGATCAAACTACTAAAATCACATACAAAATCAAGATTTTAGACATGGCAAAGGCAGGATAATTAACACAATCACTCTGCTGAAAACATTGCAAATAGTTTTAATACTTCTGGAAAATAGCTATCATTAATCTTTGAACAAAAGATCAGATCTAAATTCTAGCCTTTTTAATGATATTTCAAAATTTCAGAAAGAAAATTTTTTGATTTTTTTTTTTAAATTTAATACTCAAAATAAAGTGGAAAAGAATGAAAAATTCCTGATTAAATAAATATAACTACTCATTTTGCATGCTACAGCATTAAAACTGGTTTAGTTAGCTTGAAAAAAAAATCGCATGCTATTTGAATTTATTTTTAAGCTGAATTTAAATAACTAATAGTGAATGTTAAATAAAGAAAATTTTTAATATTAAGTCATTTTGTTGCGTTTAATATTAATAATTTTTCTATAATTAAAGCGATTTTTTACAGATTTCTAATGTCATGTGTAAGCAGTAGTTGCAATAAGGCTTACAATAAATACAGAATCAATTTATTACTATTCAAAAAATTCAAAGTTTAAATATCTTTTTTTAAATTCTATTTTAATTTCAATACAGAATTTTAGTAAAAAAATATGGTTACTAAAATAAAATAAATAATGAAATTATCTTAGATTCAATGGAGCTAATTATGATTACCTAAGAAATAAGATGAATTTAAAATTTACAAAATAATTATTTACAGAAATTTAGCTATGATATATGTTATTGTTTAAAATTATTATAAGGCATTTAAAATTTTTATTTAAAAACATATAAAATCTCATTATATAACATCACAGAATACATAGAACAGCAATCTTTCCAGCAAAAGAATACTTGAATATTATAAAGGGTAAGCAGAATTGTCAGTCTTAATCACAAGCTCTTGAATTCCTGCATCATGGAATTGTTTTTGATTGCTTTACTTACTTTAGTATTACAGTGAAATAGAATATTGTGATGAAATTAAACAAATTATTTGCTACTAAACCATACTTTACAGCAAAAAGATTGTTTAGTTTTACTATGTAAATAAATGAAACTTCTATTAAAACCTTAACAAAATAGATATTTTTAACAACAGTAAAATAATTTTACTGGAATACTTGAAATATATTACATTTCATACAGAAAGTAATATCATAATGAAACATCACAGATTGTAAAAAAAAATAATTATATTACATGAAAATATAATAAAACAAATTTCATACATAAATATGATGAAAAAATAAACTCCAATGTAAAAGGCAAAGCATTTAAATAATTTGAAATGGACAAATGTTAACTGCAATGTATCAGCATTTTGTATACAATTTTATTAAAATTATCTTCATTGATGTTTACACCATTGATCGATTTGGATCACCAGCAATTTTGTCAATAATCTGGAAAAATGGAAACTTCAGATGAAACAAGAATTTTATAATCATAAAAATTAAAAATGCAACATTTAGCAACTTTATAGCAACAAAAAAGAATTTGAGATAAAAATACATTTATTTTAAGTAAAACACATAATAAAATGTTAGGTTCATACAAAGAAGGAATTGTTTTACAAGAAATTTTAAAGTAGACATTTCATCAAAATCTGAATGTTAACATTCAATTTCAAAATAATAGAACAGATTAATATAGAGCTTATTATTAATACAGATTTTTATATCAACCCAACAGTCACACCTTGGAATGATAATGACAAAATTAGGCAATCCATACACTTTACTCAAAGTAAAATTTACAAAATAATTGCTACTATGCTGAGCAATAATAGATAATTACTTAAAAAATTTCAAAATAATGTATTAACCTTTCATGAATACAATTCTACTAAAATCACATATTTATGCACTTTATACATGAAAGCATATTTTTACACACGAATAAAATTTCTTTGTTGTACTTACAAACCTTTTAAAATAAATATTAAAAAAGAAGACATCTTAACATAATATTCAGCAACAACTATAATTAAACTTCATGACACTATTACTATATCAGTAAAGTTATTTTGAGAATATTCCAATAAAAATATAAAAATGTTAACAAAATTCTTAATTTTTCTAAACTATCATTATATATACTCAAACTTATGAGGAATTCTGGTTAACTGTCACCACTTAGCTTTATCTTTCTTTCTTTCATTCTTTTTCCTTTATCTATTTATTTATTTTTTTTAATTCTCCTCATTGGCTAAATATATACATGATTTTAAATCAAAGAGAAATAGTTGATTCTCCTATAGAAATGAATGATTTTTTTCGAAGTTAAGAGAAAGAGAAATTAAAATTCCTGAAATTAAGGAAAATTTGAAATGAATAAAAATTTTTATTGGGTTAGGGATAACAAATATTTGGTTTTGATTTGAGATTCAAAGGATAACTCATACGAACTTATGTAATATATGGAATGTACTGTAAAATGAATGATTGGCAATTCTTTCTGCTGAATTAAATAGAGTAAATTGTAATTAAACAATTGCAGATAAAGTAATTTTAGTGTATATTGGAAACTCATACGAACTTATGTAATATATGGAATGAACTGTAAAATGAATGATTGGCAATTCCTTCTGCTGAATTAAATAGAGTAAATTGTAATAAAACAATTGCAGATAAAGTAATTTTAGTGTATATTGACATGAAAAAAAGATAATTTTTTTGTATTAATAGAGGAGAAAGATTTTGAAAGCCATTAGGCATAGAAAGATTTCACAAAATTTAGTGCTAAGAATTTTTAAAATATAGGTCTGAATATTCAGAAACAAAAAGCAGAAAAAATTGAAATGATTCAGGTACAATAAATAGTATAGATGGCAAAAGATTTAGAAAACATTGCATCATTAACACATGCAAACTTCTTATTTTGTTATTTTTTATAATCTCCTTTTTATAGGGAAAAAAAATTGACAAAAAATGTGCCGTTGCACAAATGGTAGCTTTCAACTTTAATGAATAAAGAAAATTTCTAGTAACTTCAGACCTATAATTTTAGATACAGTTTCTCAATCAAAACTTTAAATGGCAGGGAAATAAGTCAGTATTAAATAAAATTCAAATGTCACATTCACTATTATCTGATATCCCTTCTTAAATAAGAAAACACATTAAAAGGGAAATATAACTCATAATATTAGAATATACTATAGAACTTATAGAATAGTCAGAAATAAATAATAGTCAGAATAGAACAATAAATAGAATAGTCAGAAACTAAAAGTAAAAGCATCTCAAGACATAACTGTGTAACTTGTAGATAAAAATTGATAGATTTTTAATTAAAGTTAACTAAATCACTGTTATTGAAATTTTTAAAATCATTTCAGAAAAGCATGCTTAAAATACAACTGAAAATTCTTTATTTTGAATTTAACTTTTATCGAAAGGAATTCCTGTAAAAATTGCCTGAATTCTTTTATGCTTCAGTTAACTATCACTTTTAATAATATCTATGAATCAAGATTCTTTTTAAATAATATTGTTTGATTATTATAGGTATAATATTTGGAGATGTAATATTTCATGTATCTTAAATTTTCTTAAATATTACAGAAGAAAAAAAAATAAAATAAGAAGAAATAGCATAAGTACTGTAATAATGATTTAACATCCACAAGAGAATTTAATTTTACTTAATCAGATAATTCTAAATATTTTTTAGCTGTAACTTTTAAATTTCTAAGTCTTAAAATCAGTGGGGTGTTATTTAAAATATTGAAAAATTTTCTCATTCAGTTAATTATAAAATAAAATAAACCTAATAATGACAATGTAAACAGGAATTGTATTTTAAATTCAAGAATAGTATAATTTATCTTCATAAATATCACTTATAAAATATTACTGAATATAATTTTTAATAAATATCATAAATATTAAATACAATTTAAATACTTGCAAATTTCAAATAAATAGCATTTTTTCCCATTAATTCTTCACTAATGCATGTAAATAGCAAATGGTCAATGGATAGATACAATTACAAACTTAATACAGATGTATTTAAGTGAAATTTTATAAATAAAAACTACATCAGAAATTTTAATAAAATTACTGTACTGTAAAATAATTAATAACTTAATATTTAGAATGAATTATTTTATTGTAAGATAATTGTAATGCAACAAAGTTCAATCATAAGTAACAGACCATCAGAAAGTTTCAAGCATTTCTAAGATCGGTCAATAATCCTATTTATTACTGTAAGGCAAGGAATAAGTTACAATATATTAACTCATTCTGCACCAGGTTTTCAGGTGATAAAGTTATAACAAAAATGTACCAAATATCAAAGCCAAAAGATACAACTGATTCAATTTATTATGAGTTCAGCATAGTACAATTTGAAAATAGGATTTAACGTGACCATACTTTAAATGTATTAAAAGAGTTTTTAGCATGCTCTAGTTATTTGAAGACATAGTTAATTAAATATTTTTATGGTTTCCCATCACTAATTTTATTTGAATTATATTATTGATAAAGCAAATAATTTAAAAAAATAAAATACTTAGCATAATTACAAAATGAACATTTAATTTTACCACATTTTAATTTATAAAATTTATTTATTTTTATTATATTATATTAACAAATTTATTTATTTCTATCTAAATTTATTATGAATAAATTTAGATAGAAATCAGATGTTCATGTTACATAAATACAGCTCAAGCAGTAAAAATTAATTAAAAAGGAATTGTTAAAAAAAGTATTTATTGAAATTAACAGTTATATCTGTTTTTAAAATAAATAACTAGGTTATATACACATAGTAGGTATATGTATGTCACTGCTGTGTTGTATTTGTTCAAAATGCTACTTATAAAATAGATATTTTATATATAGCACTTTGAAAGTAACATTAACTTACAGTTGAAAAGTGTTCAATTCAAACAAATTTCAATATTCCCTCAGTTTTTAAAGTTGTAAAAAACTAGAATAATAGAATTGAAGTTAAGAATTATTATTTAGTTATTTTAATAAACACAATGGAGTTCAATTTATACACACATTTTAGATATTGCATTTAAAATATTGCAAATGTTTGTATATTTTTTATAAATGCAAACACTATTTGCATTTGTACTATTTTTAAGTCAATTGAAAGTTACTAATCTTAGTTTTTAAAAATTTCCCTTTTCTTATATTTTCTACAGATTTTATATTAAAACCAAGCTTTACATTTTTATATTTTTTCAGTAAAAGACAAATACATTAAATTTGAGATGAGATGCACCAGGTATATAATAAAAATAGAATAATTTTACTGATAATGACTTGCGAATTCCATGAAGATGATTTAAATTTAAATGACCTTTTTAAGTCCTGACGAATAATTGATGTTCATAACAAAATTACTTGAGATAAAAGCATATATAATACAAATAGCATAAAAAATAACCTTAATTGAGGTAAACAAGCATTATGAGATACAAAAGACAGAGGAGTAACAAATCTTCAATAATTTACAGCAATTTAAAGAAGACTGTATTTATAATTTATACTTATATTTCTCATATCATTTAACTTAATGGTGCATACAAGCATTTGGAGCAAGCTCAATGAACATAGAAAAATTATCTTTTTTCCAAGAGAGTAATAACTGATGAGAAATTAATAATTTATAACAATCAAATTGTCTTAACATGAATTTTGAGACATAGCATGAATGTTTCGTCTCAAAAGTAGATATTTATCAAATGAAGATTATGCTTTCAGTGTGGTAGAATTGTAAGGCTTTTCAAGCTTTCATCAAAAAACCCAGAAATTAAAATATGTATTGTTATTAAATAATCTTTACTTTTACCCAATCCCCAACAGGCAAGCTTGGTTTCACCACACAAGTGTCATAAGCAACAACAACAACTTTTATCAAAAATAAAATCTTCATCCAGATATTTCCATTAATCATTAAAATGTTGTGATTAATATTAAAAAAGTTTGAAAAAAAATTTCAAAAAATATTAGAGCTTGGATGAGCTTCATTTGACATGTTTTCATACTTTTACATCATTATGTTGAATTTTAAACTGCTTTCACTTAAAATGATTGTGTAAAATTTTCAATTCTAGTAGTTTTTAATCAACTTTTGCACCATTTTATTGATAAAGTCACATTTTTCAATGAATGAGGAATTATACCTTACAGATAAATGATAAAAGATTATCATACAAAATATCCTATTCATTGAGCTTTATTTTCTATAAATTAATGTATTTTTCTTTAAATAAAAGGAATATATCAAGACTTTTAATAAACCAACATTTTTTAATGCAACAATACTAAGTAGGCTCATCAGTTTTGAGAAATTTTTACAATAAAAATTAAATGTTTAAATAAAATTGTTAACATTTTGATGTATCTATAATGATTATTCATTTTTTTTAATAATTATTTCAAAACAAGTATTTTTGTTTTTAAATTATTAAATAGCAAACTTTTGCATAAAAAAGATTGTTATTGGATACATAAACATATTAAAATATATATATTTAATTAAATTTCATGCTAAAATTCATATAAATTGTTTCTTTAAATTACTTACACAGCATAATAGCTTTTAAAATATATTTTTTAACTAACTCATAAATTCCAAAAAATTACTATTGAGATTAGATTGAATAGATATGGGAAAAATTTGATTACCATAGTAGCCTCATAATAAGCTAAGAAGAAAGAAAAGAAAAAATTATGAGTTTTAACTCTAAAAATTCGACAGAATCAATAAAATTGATCAGCATTCACTACATTACTACATCATTCTTTAATTACTTAAAAAAGTAATATGAGCATGGAAAATAATTAAAATTGAGAATAGTAATCCTATTTAAAAATAGCAAAACTGAAATCATTTTATAGCTCAATTATTGAAACAAAAGTTCAATACAACATTCAAAAAGCAAAGGAAAAACCTGAAAAATTTTCTCTGTTTGCAAAAACTTTTGGAAAAACGCTATTTTTCAGATATTTATCTTTTTCTTCTGTATTATAAAGGGGGGGGGGGAAGCATTTTACACTTTAAAAAAGCTTCTTCTTCATTTTTCTGCTTTTTAAACATATAATTGCATAATTACACAATTTTAGCAATGAATGTTAAAAAATGCTTATAGGTTTCTTTTCACTATTTTTTAATAAATTTACATCAGAGATTTGACGACTTTTGATAACTTAAGGTAGTTAAAAAAATTATTTTTTACATAGATTTCCATCGATTTTTACTTTTTTTTTTAAACCAGTTACAAATTCTGATGGTTATTTGCCTACTCTTGATGAGCCAAATGAACCCCAAGTTTTCTATGAAATTCAATTCTGGACTAAGTATAGGTCAACTTAAGACTACAATTCTTTCTTTCTGAAACCAAATTTTAGTTGATTTAAGCCCATACATGTCACACACCTTGCTGAAATTTCCAATTGGGTTCCATTAAAAGTGAAATGTAAAATATGCAATTTTGATTAAGCAGTGGTTGATAACTATTGTCTATTTTCTCAAGAACTCACTACAACTCATTTTTTTCCATCATATAAAAGCTCCCCTCAGCACCACTAAACTATTATCATCTATTTGTTGAAACAATCCCAAAGTTCAACTTATAAATATTGCTAATAGTAATCAATATAATCATCCAAGCCACCCACATTAAGTTTTTTTTTTTTCATGAAAAAGTAATTTTTTTTCCAATTAGCAGCCTAAGTCATGACTTCCTTACCAATCTACACTGTTTCCTTTATTTTGTTCAAGTTTTCATTTTAATTTCCAAAGAGCAATGATTAAATTTGATCTCTAAGAAGGGTAGACTGTTGCATACAAAATAATTTTGTCTGTTGCATTATTTTTCAAATATACATGTTTTATACTGTTACAAGTTTGAAAATGTATCTTTTATCATATAGTTGATATTTTATTCTTTCTTTCAGATCTCTTACATTTTCCACAAAAATTTATTTTATTTTAAACATTATTATAAGAGACTTAGAATTTTACAAGATTTTATTCATTTCATATTCTGAGTTTCTAGGATTTTCATGTAACTAAATCTTTTGAACTTAGATCATATGTTCATTTTGCACATTGTATTGCTATTTTTTCTTAAATCAAATAAATTAAAATTTTATTTATTACATTATTTTTCAATGGAAAGTTACAAAAATTTAAAAAAAAGTCAAAGTGATTTGAAAACAAGCATATTTGAATAAAAAAGAAGGGTGATTATATTTAAGTAACATTTGGATACTACATAAAATTTTCTCTGACTTTATTCTGATGATTTATTTTGTTATTGAATGATTTACTTTAGAAAATATAACTGATTTCAACTACTTTTAAAATTCTTCCTATTATGATGTGTATTATTAAAATTGGTGACATTTTTTTGAAGTCTAATAATCTTTGTAAGGCCAGCAAAGTAAAATTTCATTCATCATCACATTTTGAATTAAAACACAATGAAAACTAATTTGATTGCATGTTTATTTTTAAATTTAATGTATAAGTTTGAATTAAATTAAAAAAAAATTATTCTAAGTAAGAGACTAAATTTAAAAGTATTTTTGAAGTGATTAAGAAAAATTTTATAGACCAAATTAGTTTCTATAATAAAAAAAATACACAGTTATAAATTTTTCCCAGCATATATACAAAATAGCTATAAAGTTAATAGAGAATTTTCAAGTATACCAATGAAAAGAATCCAAAATAAAAATGAAATTCAAATTTGATAATGAAAAGAAAGATTTTCATATTATATATTTATGTGCAAGAGTACATATATATCTGTATTTATAATTTTTTCCACGTGAAATTATATTTCTCTTTATACACATAAGCTCTTTAGTTAAATAAATATACAATTAAATAACACATTTTCAACAATACATGGTTTTTATTTTAAACTAAAACATTTCAACAGTGATTATATTATTTTTCAAAATGAAATTAGTTTCAAGTTCATTTCTGTTAAATTGACTTTTTCAATAATTATATTTATAAAAATAGAAATTCAATAGACAGGCTGTATTTGGATAAAGATATTTACACGCAGCCTGTGCATCCAATTCACAAATAAGAAAATAATAATAGATATCTTTTATCTGTTGGTAATAATGATTAATTATTTAATGAATTTTTTTGTATAAAATGTCTTAAACTTCAAACCAAAAAATTCACGATTTTTTAAATAAATATAATCTAATACCATTGCACTAAATTTAAAATTTGCTTATGATAATGTTCCTTTGTATAAAATATATATACATATATATAGGAGAAAATAGAAACATAAATTAAACATGTTTATACAATATATATATACATATATATAGGAGAAAATAGAAACACAAACACAAATAAAATTTAAAAGTCACACCATAGTGTGTATGCATATTCAATACAAGTTAATTAAAAACTATCTAAAATATATGTAAAAATATTTATTTATATTTAAAAATCTTAATAATGGAATTTAAATTTAAATAACAAAGAGAGAGAGATTTTGCATTAAATCTGAGAAGCTCAATAGTCAATTTATATATATATAACCAATGTTTTATAAATTCTAAAATATTTAGAATTTATAAAATACTCTTTAAAATTCTCCTGAAAAGAATACCGATCGAAATATTGTGCTTAAAGAAAGTAAAATCATTTTTCTGTTAAATAGTAGCTTAACATTGCAATGTATCCTTTATTCTACACATAATGATAATTCTCTACGGTAATAAATCATAATGGAGGAAAATCATCAAATTTTGTGTCTAATGTTAAAAAACTTATTTGAGCAAAAAAAACTAATATTTATCAAGAAAAATTACAATATTTAAAAAATACACTCATTTATAATAAAAATTATACTATATAAAACTGCATTAAGCAATCAATAAATATTTTAATGGAAAATTTTCAATCTCAGTAATTTTTTAAAATGGCAACCCTTTATATATTTACCAATAATGAATAAATTCATTGTTGAAAAAATATTAAATTGATTTCTTTCTATAGTAATTTTAAAAAAATGTTATTAAATTTTTTAAATTAAATTAATCACAATATCCACATAACTTTTTATTAACATCTTAAAAATTAGATTACCTTATACTATTAGTAAAATGAGAAAGAGGTATAGAAAGTACTTAATAGGCTTTAAATTGCATATTCATACATATATGACACCTTTTGAGTAAAAGGAAACAGCTTCTTGCTTTATTGTTGTTTTCACTTACTTAATCTTTAAAATTGTTTCATGCATGATAATACTTTCAAGAGAAGATTCATAATTTTTGAATTAAGTATGATATCTGTGCTTTTCAAGTTTTGATTTTGAAAATTGATTATTTCAACTCTCTTATACTTGATTATTTCAACTCTCTTATAATTTCCCACATTTAACATTACCCTATCATTGATAATAACAACATCCATGTTTAAAGAACTGAAAAATTTTCAAATATTTCATCAAAAATTTGAAACAATTTCACAAAAACAATTAAAAATTTATATTTTGGTGAACTATCTTGAGTTATTTTTCCAACACAAAATCAGTTTAAACCAATTCTAAATCTTATTTTAGAATATTTACTTTTTAAAGTAAACATTAATTTTCTTCTTTTGTCATATTATTTAAAACACAACTTCTGACTTCTTCAATTACATAGTCTAATTCTTTTTATTATTTTTTTTAACTTTTATTTTCTATAATTCTGAGAGTACAAAAATTAAGAATTGGGGGGGGGGGAAAGCACAAATTTTGATACAGCATGTAGTTTTTTCTGAACTTTGAACCTAATGCAATAAAAGAACATGAACAAATAACAAACATTCAGCAAGTATCAAGTAGTTTCCTGATAAACTGTTTGAAGAGATTCCTAGAATAATTCTATCTATGAATATTCTTTTCCGAAATTTATAGCATTTTATTAAATAAAAATATATCAACAAGTATGAATTTGACACTATACTGCTTTACATGAGACATTTTTTAAATATGATAATAAAATGACAATGGCAAAAATTCAGAAAAAAAAGATAACTTTAAATAATGTACACAAAATTATATAATTTAGCAAGTAGCATATGAAAAATAAGATTTTTACTTTAAGAAACATCATTGGTTTATTAAATTGTGTAGTAAAATACCTATTCATAAATTGAATTACTATTTTTATGTTGATCAAATAATATTAACATATTTTCCTAGATTAAAGACTTTCCTGCCCGTACATTGAATTTCCCTCATGCATATTATTTTATTACAATCTCTTTTTTAAAAGATAGAAAACTATAAATAAATAATTTAATTTATAAAATCTTTTACACAAAGAAACATCTGTTTTCAATGGCTCTAAGTAAATTAAGTTTGCCTACAAAATGCTAAATTAATTTCAATGAGGTGCAGTTAGTGCTTAAATTTTGACAAGTAAATGCTTTGTTTAAGGAGATTTTATATCACAATAAAAATCTTTTGTAAATTTTTTAATTATTTCATTAGAACTATACAATTTATGAACAATATTTCCATTTATTCAGAATTATCATCTTCTATAAAAAGACATTGAGCTTCTTTATAGAAAAGCTTTTCTACACCCCTTATTTATCCACATAGCTAGATAAATATTGAAAAAACAACTTGTTAATTTACAAATACTTAATATATTTTTATTTATAAGTTCTTTTTTATTTTACATACACACATTTTGCAATTGATAAATTATTAGAACCTAAATAAGAAATTAATTCAATCCATTTTGCTCAAATATTTTAATTGCACCATTTATAATTTTATGTTCCTCTTTATGTATAGTCATCTATATTTGATGTAAATGATATAATTTGCTCACCATGGAGCCTCCTGCTATTATATA
>JAPDSC010106802.1:0-17551 GCA_026290005.1 Latrodectus geometricus
TTTAACCAAATATTAAGCTGATCTGAGTCTTAAGAAAGTAAAAAGTTACTCTTTCAAAGAAAATTCCAAATGCTTTATATCGATCTACCCATCATCGAAAAATAGTATTTTTTCGATTTTCTGGGTAGAATTTCTTTGTGTTCGACTTCCAACAGATGTTCCGACCTATTTTTCCAATGTCGACGACTTGTAATCGCTTTTTCATCAAAAGTAGAAGTAAACTGAAGAATTAATTTAGAGTTTAAGTAAAATCCAATAAAAGATATAAAAATTATTGAAGGAAACAAACTTTAGTTTATTGAAAATAAGACGAGGAAAATATTAAGTTTACTTCTCGTGACTGCGCATGAATGCAAATTTTTGTGATTTTAAATGTTAGCAAACTCAAATTTAATGCACATATTCGTACATGTTAACTTATTGGATAAAAATAAGCATGCTTTTCAAGCCTACATAGGCATAAAAAAGTGTGTCCTCAAATGTATATAAGTTTATATTTTTCATAGGTAGTATCATATTGAATTTACGATAAAATTCATAATGAGAAAATTAAGCATTAAAGTTATAGCATTATGTTTTACTATTCTGCATGATAAGTTAACTTTCATAATAAAACTGATGTTTGTATCACAATTATTTTAATAATTTTACAATTTTGAAATTTATTATTAAAGAAAAAATGCAAATGCTAAAAATCGATTTAATAATCTATTGATAAAAATTAGTTTGAAATATGACACAACGCCGCTTAAACTGTAATTATTATTACTTTGGCATTTAATGATGATCGTCTAACAAAGAAACAAAAAACTGATAATTAAAGTTATTAATTTCATGAGCTGTTAATATAATTTCGCTATACATAAGATAATTAAAAGTTTACATTATATTTACACTAAACTATTTTTTCTTTTAAATCACAATTTTTAAATAAAATTAAAGTAATCTGGTACTTTGTATTTTTGATTGCATAATGCACGATTAAATTATGTCTAAATATTATTGTTGAAAAATATTGTTTATTTGTATGCTTAAATTAATTTAAAAAATATTATGCCACCTGTTTTAATGTCTTTTGTTATATATTTTGATACTATTTCAGGGTGTTATATATTGTTGTTTCTTTTATGTTTTGACACATTCTCAAAAACACTGTTTTATAATTTTCGATTTAATTGATGAGTCAAATCTCAATCTTTATTGCTTTTGCTTATTTTTTTTATCTTAGAATTGTGGATATATGTATAAGTAATATACATAAGCCTTCAAAAAATAAATAATTTTGTATAAATCAAGTCACCAGAGTTTCCTATTAGAAACAAGTATTTTTTTTTTGAAGTGCAATAAATAATGAAGAATATTATTGACTAGAAAAATTTAATTTACACTCTAATTTTAAAGAAAAAGCCATGTCAGTCATCAAAGCAGAAAACGTACATTTACCTTTATCTGATAGTTTAGTATTGAAGTTGAAATATAATTTATCTATACATCTAATTTTTTCGGCTGAAATTTCGGACTATTTTACAAATATAATTTTATTAATGTATATAATGTATAATTGAATGAAATTGAAATATTTTAAAATATTTTGAATACTTACAATCCATTTATGAATTATTCTTTTAAAACATTCCTTTTTAAAATACTTTTGAGAAATTTTGTGAAGAGACAAATTTTTAACATGCTAAGAATCTGCAATATAATAGATAATAAATCTTTGAAAAATGAAAAACAATTTCAATTTACTAAAAAGTAATGTGATGTGGTTATTATTTTATTTTCATTGAATTTTTTTACTAAATAATTTTTATGGTTGACATTTATACATTTAAAGGGAGAAATACGAAAAGATTACTAAGTGGAATATTACCGTTACTTTAATTTTTAACTTACTGAATAAAGTTTGTTTATAAACATTAGCAAAATTTATATTAAATTAATAGTAATTGGCTTTAACTGGAAATATGTTAACAGCTTAAGCATAAATGGTCTCCTATACAAAAGTGTGGAATTGCAATTTTTAAGTATGAAAGAATTATTTGTAAAATTATATGTTTTTTTAGTAAGTAATCAGACATTCTAGATATATAAGAGGAAAACGAAACCTATTATTTATGAGTAATAGATTCTGTTTTCTTGTGAAACAGATACAATAGTAATTTTCCGTGATACATCACCAACTATTTATATAAATGTACTTTCTTATACTCAGTGATAGAAAGCAGATCTACAAATATACGCTGATTTCAAATGGCATGGGCATTCTTTATATCAATAAATGCATGAAAATATCAATAAAGTTCAAATAAATCCTCAAAAGAGTTCGGTCAATTTTCTTGTTCAATATATTCAACTGTTGAATCCCACTCTCACATTACCAAGCTTTAGATGACTTCAAAATAGTAGATCCAATGACAATCATGTCCAGAAGTTAAATTTGGTCCATTTTATACAATTATAAAAAGAAATCACGTGATTATTCTGAATGGAACGATGCACTTGAAATTTGAGGTTTACTAGTATTGAGATCATATAGCACAAACTAATTCTTACAATACTATGAAGACTAACAATTTACGTTGGTACTTCTGGCTTAGATTTTCATATAGCATACTTCAGCAAGAGCCCCAGATAAGGAATCAATTTGGTCATTCCTTCCAATTAGTGAGGATGACTATTGATTTGGCACTCAAGAGTATTTCTAGTCACTATTTTAAATATCAACAATTATTATCCTTTGCACTGTATTTCTTAAATCAATTTATTGTATCTAATGACAGATTTATTTGTATGGCAGAACATGGATAGTAACTGACTACATTGATTTTCTTGTGAATACTAGTCAATGCCATAACTCCTTTATATACCAATTGGAATACCTCACGAATGCGTGTAATGAATATTGCGATATTCTTTGTACCCCACTTTTGATAATACACAGAGTTCATTTCAGGTTTTGAGAACTGCAGCATGCTGTAAATGTCATACGTGAATTGGCAATTTCTGGATAATTGACGATGACACTTTTCACTATATAGAAGTACTAACTGTAAATTGTCATGCGTGGCCTCACAAGATTATTTTCTGATTGGTCCTGAATTCAATCAAAGCCACTATTGACAAACGAGTGATCGATGTTTCGCTTGCGACATTGTGTCAGAAGGGATACTTCAGTTTATCCTGGGTTTTTTCTCTTGTCATTAATGAAAAAAATAAATAATGATTTATAAATAGTACTCACGGAAGACAATTTATGTTGGGAACATTACGTGTTTTTCAACTATTTCTAATATCCTGTCCCCTATGTTTTGGCAAGTCAATCGTGCATGATATTGCAGTTTCATCTTGTAAAATCTGAAAGCAGAGGGTGGCATTTTTGATTATACTGAGCATTAAAAAATGCATTCCCACAATTTGTTATTAATGAATAATTATTAAGAATTTATTTTAAAAGTTACATTATGCATGTTTTTTTTCGCAAAATGTACATGTGCTTGAAACATGTGTTTTAAATTAAGCATATTTATGAACATTAGCTGATTAAAATAATTTCATACTTCACTAATCCAGATATATGATTATATACTTGAAAATTTAGTTGAAAATGTTCAAAACGGAGTGTTTATATTTCATTGAATTGGAAGAAAACATTTTTTTAAGTAATTTACTTAAACAATATGTTGGGATCATAAATACAAATTTTAAAATATTTTCAAATATTAAATTAAAAGCATTCGCCACTTCAGTTTTTCAACTTAACAGTATATCAATTAAATAGAAAATTAACATTTTTAATAGCACTTATATTGAATACCCATATAAAAATTCATATCTTACAATCATTAGCCTAAGTGTAACGAGAGAAGAAGGTTCTTTATTAAAATGTGGAAAACAAATATATTACTTCAAAACTATAAAAGAATTATTAAAAAAAGTATTAAACATTTAGTCATCATCAAATGTATTTGTTTATTTATTAATTTACATAACAAGATGTTTACTGTAAATCATATGATATCTTTATAATAAATATAAAATTGTTTCTGATTTTACTTCCCTACTTAAATAAATTACTGTAATTTATTATAAACTCGTACACATTCATATTTGGCATGACCTGAAGAAACCTTCACTCTTTTGTTCGAACCTTCTTTTTTAATTCAGTAAAACATAATAAAATGAATAGGCTATAAGTTTGTTTTTTTACAATTATGTAAATGCTTTTGTTTGAAATATTTGTTTATTACAAAATTCAATAAATTGGAATTTGGCTTTTTTAACTTTGTAAATAGTGTTTCTTTTTATTTTATAGAATAGTAAGTAGTTTATTTTGATGAATGAATTGCATTGCAAATTGATCGTTTGACTGAAGAATGGTTAACTTTATTCCTTAAAAAAAAATTAACTCAATTTTTTTTAAAATTATAACTTTTTGTGATATGTGCAATGGAATATGTGGATAACATTACTTAAATAGTTTGATGAAAAATGTTAGACAATTTATCTACCTCAATAGAAAAAACAATTAATTAGTTGCGCTGGATAGCTTTAAATATTTTTTAATGTACATCAAAATAAAACCTAATAATTTATAGGTTTAAATAAAAATAATGAAAATATTTTCAAGCATTTATAATTGTTATGCATATACTTTAGAAAGGTCGTAAATATGAATATATTTACAAATGAACTTTGATTTGTGTGTAAACACTATTTACGTATATAAATATGCTTAGATATTTGTATTATTCGAATTATATTAATTTATAAGTCTGAAATTTTATAGACTTGCAATAAATAGTCTAATTAAGAGATTCTGCAAATAAACAATATATATGAAAATAATATGCATTTTTTAAATGCTTTCATTAGAAATTGCAGACGTTAAATGTATATAACTTCTCAATATGTACTTTCTAAAATACTATTAACCAGATCTGTAAAAATGTAATAATTTATAACACAGTTACTTTATTTGACGAAAAAAAAGAGAAAAAAATACCCTAAACAATATTTTTAATTTTATATATTTTGTGAATAGTAGTTATTGTTAATAACATTTTATAAGATACATTAAAAAAGTGTTTCAACAAATTATTGTACAAATTATTTCTACAAATTATTTACAATGAAAAAATTCACAGTGGGATTTAAATAAAAAGATATGGACAAACATATACCTAAAGATAAGCATAGGCAGTCCAGAATCCACGTCTATCAAATTAGTTTTTAGAAATAGAAACCAAATATTTATTTCTGAAAATAGTGTAGGCATGCATAATGATGAAATATATTTTCTTTTTTTTTTAAAAAAAAGAAAAAAAAAACATAACTATCCACGTTGAAGTAAAAAATATAACCTAACAATGCAGAAATGTCAGTTTATAAAATCACAGAATCTTAAAAATCAGCAAAATATTATATATTTAGTATTCATTATATTTTAATGAATATATATTGAATCTTAATCTTGTATTTTATATAGGGATGTAAATTCTTTATTGATTCTCATATAATATTAAATCTATCTACATTTAATTAACGAAGCAAATTAAATTTTTACGTTCAGAAATCGTGACAAATTGGCCCATTTGATATAGATAATAAATATAAAGAAATTCAAAACTTTCCTTAATTAAAGCTTTTTAATTGGTTTAAAAATAAAGCAAGAAAAAGAAAATTGTCCATATTTATTTACTTTCTAAAAAAACGTTCAGTGCATTTTTTATTAAATGAAAATTAGCTTCAAGCCAATTCACATAATATTTGATGAGAAAAATAATATTTTCTATCATTTTTCTAACCCTAACCTACTTTAAATATTATTTTTATTCTGTAAAATATATAATTTAAACCTGAAATTAAAAAAAAACAAACAATTTAGTTCTGACTAATTTTATATACCAAATTTTTTGAATTTCTTTTATAATGAAATGTTTTTATGTTTAGTATAATATTTATTAAGTAATTAACTATGGAATCTTTCGCAAAATGCGCTATTTACTTAAATTATGTTAAATGTATTATTAACTTAATTAACAAGATAACAGTTATATCATTTTTTGTAAAGTAATTGCATATTTCCAAAGAAAATTTTTAGCATCAATTTTCATTTCTTTATCGTTTATAGAAATCAAGTGAATGTTTTAGATTTTCTCATGTTGAGCTAAAAGCATTCCAATATATTATTTGTTTAGTATTGAAATGTTTTTAGAAATTATTTATAAAATAAATGAAACTGTTTCAATATTAAAGTATTCATAAATTATAATAAATAATTATATAAATTATTAAACAGGTTTGATAGTGTAACAGAAATATTATGAAATAGCCTGTACATGGCAATAGAATGCACTTAAACATTACGAGTGGTACTAGTAAAATATTACCTATTTGCGATACATTTTGACCTTTAACCCATTTTTCATATTTACCCAAACTATTAGTAAGAAATTAAAATACAATCCATTAATCATAATACAGCTGATCAGTTTTCTAAATTATTTCAAAAAGAAGCAAAATTATCTTTTGCTGGAAGATTTGTCAATCCATTGGTGAAACATTTCTTGTTAGGACTTTCACTCCTATCTGCACAGTGTTTTACATGGCATTTCTGTACAGTGGTTTATGTTCACAAAATGTGTATATATAAATCAACATTGGGGTGAAAAACAAAATAAATAAAAAATACCATGATAACCTAGATTTGTAGAGAATAGATTGAAGATCAGAGAACACAATTCAGAATAATTAATTTTAAATGCAGTAAAAGTTTTATTTACTTATTTAAATACAATTATTTGTAAGCAAATCTTGGTTGTGATCTAATATTTTTTAATGTAAGTTTCTTATAAATATATTACAAAACCAAGATTATGAGAAAGATATTGGCAGACTCACCCTATATAAAGAACAGTTCCAGTGAAGTTGTTGTTCTCCGATTTCAATATTTAAGTTAGTTAACCATCTCCCTCGGGTTATTCTAGTCATTCCTGATTTAGACTTTTTCCAGGTAGACTCGGTTTAGCCAAATATATCTTTCAATCATCCCTTCTTTATCTTATTTCCATCTTCCTTTTGTCCTCATTCTATTTTTTGCCTTTTTCTAAATCTTTCTTTCTAGCTTTCCTCCCTCTTTCCTCTCGTGTTTTCTTTCTTTCTGTTGTTCTTTTTTCCTGTAGGTCAAATTTTAATCTTTTATTTGTTTCTTTGCCTCAGTCTGTTTCTTTCATTGGTTAGTTAGTGATCATCAAATTAGAGTGTAATATTTATACTTTTAGGGATAGGTAAAAAATCTCCCCTCTAAACATTTTAGAGATCATACAAAAATACAAATGAGAACATCTTATTTATTTGTATTGGATCATCCATTTATCCCAAGTAAAAAGTACTTTGGATATGAAACAGCAGTAGACTGTTTAGTTTCCCTGCAGCCTTCATACGCCTCTTTTACAACAATTCATTTTCATTTATTTATGGTACTCACCTTATTGTATTGCAATTTTTATGGATTTCCTACCCTTTATATATAAAACACAATTGCCGACAGTAATTACAATTGAATTCAAATGCAATAAAGCTATTTTTTCCATTCTGGCTCCTTTAATCTCGTTTGCACTACAACAATCAACATCGTTGTAAATATTAACAAGTCTCTTATTAAGAAATATTTCTCTCACTAAGAATAGAATTTTCTATTTGGAAACCATGTCGGTATGGATGTTCATATTTTATTGCTTAAGACCACACATGTTCAGTTGTGGAGCTTTAAATTGTATTCTAGAATGAATTCGTAAGAATTTTCAAATAACTATATACTGCACTATGATTCAAGAAACATTATCACTCACGATTTCTTCATGATTTCGCATTTTTGCCTTTTTATTATTTGTTTTTTTCTTGACAATTAAAAACTGATGATTTGCAGTAATTACTAATCCTAATTCACTTTGATGATAATATCGTAAGAGCCACTGAGCTGGCAACATAGCAAACACAATTTATACTTGTGATCTACAGATCGTAATTAAAGATGTTATTAATAACTCAAATGCAAAAAAAAAAAAAAAAATTCAATAGTGCTTATCAGGCAATTTACTACTCAATACTTCATTTGCATGTGGACTTACGGGTACATATCAATATAGAAAACATAAATTTTAGGATAGGACCGTTGTGGATAAGTTGAAGGTGTAATTATTACTTGAAGAGCAATTAGACATACATTCTAAAAATTGCAGTAAAGTGCATTTCTAACGACAACCCTACCTCATTCTTTACTTTAAAATTATATCAAACATTAATGACTGATATATTGACTTTTACTTTCAAGACAATATACATATTTATTAGGTTTTTAATTTAAATCATCTCCTCTTTTATTAATTTTATTATTAAACATTCGTTACTATTTTCATTTCAAATTTATAACATCTCTATTTTAATGCAATTAAATACATATTTAATTCATTTTCTTGAAGAGCTGTGATGCAGATTCTATTCTAAAATATTATGCAGGCCTTAATACACCAGCATTGTAAAATTTATTTTTTGAATAATAGCTGGAATAATAGACGTTCTCCTTCGACGAGCATGACACCACATAGAAAATCCCGATTGATTCATTGATGATGTCACACAACCTTTAACCGATATCTAAAGAGCTGATCATCTGCACATCACTATCTATTTATCCAATCCTACCTTCATTTTTTCCTTCTTTCACGAATCTCTATTCGACAAGCCTTCCTTCAACGGCAGTAACATCAAAAGGGTGGGACATCTTATAAAAGAGTGATCATTAAGAAGTGAAAAACCCTTAAATTATTGAATATTAAGAATAATTGGTTTTTAATTGTACTTTGTAAAAACCTGTGATAGAAAAGAATATTATCATCTTTCTTGTAAGTGTAAGACAATTTCTTGCTAAAGAAATTTCACAAGGACTCGTTCCTCATATACAACCAAAAATGAAAAAATTAACTGTTTTTATTATAATATCCATTAGCTTTCCAAAACACAGCAAACATTTTCGAGCCACCCTCTAAATTAAAGAAATTGAAATGGTCATCAAGATATCGATTATAAATATGGAGCAATGATATGTTCATTTATTTTAGATTCCTTTATTTAGCAAAATATATAAACATGATTAAAGTTTTTAAGATCTTGAAATCAAAAAATAAAACAATATACAACACCACCTGAAAAATCTATGCTTAAATTTCTAAAGTTCTCTAAATTCTGAATAATAAAACTGAAATATTACAATTTTGATTCACACTTTTATTACATAAAAATTCATTTTAGAATTAAAAAAAAATTAAGAGTATATATGATTCTATTTTCACTAATAAACTCACAAATTTTACAAATATCACAACAAAAAAATGGATTATATATATATATATATATATATATATATATACGTTCTAAACTATTGTATAATCATACGAAAACATAAAACAACAAAAAAAATTTTTAAGAAATCTTAAGTTAAATGTTTTATATAATAGCTTAAAAGGAAGTGAATCAATTATGGTAGTTGGTCAAGAAGTGAATCAATTATGGTTCAGCAATATTAGTTAGACGTTGCTATATTTCAAAATAGTTTTGTACAAACTGTATAATGAGCATGAATGATTTGGTAATGAAATAAAATATCATTTAGGAAATTCGTCTCTTCACTTAATAAAATTCAAATTTATAGTCAGGTTCACGTGGTCTTTAACATCGCAAAGTCAATACCAGAGGCTGTTGAGATTGAGGGTTCAAATTACTATTTTTCCAGAAATAATTAACTTCAAAATTTTAAGCAACGCTTCATTAGAAATAGTTTTAGAGGTTTTAATTAATGGTAATAAAATTTACTACCTTTATTAACAGTGTTCTTTCGAAACGATAGACTTGATAAAAGAAGTATCTTCTTGTATTATTCCTTCCTAATTTAGGTTACTGATAAAAGTTTGTATCCTATTAGTTAGTATGCTATTTCATGTTGATAAAATAAATGTTAAAGTTTTTTATTAATTTCATTAAAAATGATCCGAACACAGGAAAAAAAATCAAATTTGAGCCATTTATTCTTTTCGTTGTTAATAAAAATTAATATTAATAATTTATCAGTGCGTATTATATAAGCATGTTTAAAAGGATTATATTGATATATTTTAAATATATTTTTTTAAATAAAAAGAACAAAAATTAACTACAGAGTATCAAATCTTAGCACTCGTTTATCTTTTCATTTATTTATATAAAGTCCAATTAAAATAAGGCATCTTTTGTGACTATAATAATTTAAAAATAGACAGGTAAAAATGTTAAAATAATATTACCAAATTTTATTTTATTCTTTGGTTTTAATATGATGAATTCGTGTAAAGATAAAAAAAAAAGTCATTTAAATTTGAAGAAGAAATATAGATGTTTAACACACACACGCAAATATTTTGCTGTAAAAGAGAATAGTATCACGCTGAATTACAAATATCTTCTCAGAGGGTAAACGATTTTTAATGTGTTCAAACTTTTTATTTAAGTTGTATTTTAATATTGTAAAATGTGACTTATATTGGGGATTACTCTTTTATATTTATTAGACACATGTTTTAGGTAAATCATACTTTGTATACTATCATTTCGTTAGAACTATTATGAATATTTAATTTCGTTCATTATTTGAAATTAAGACATTTTTTATAAAGGAAATTAATTAGCGTCTGGAATTTCTTATTTAAAATTTAATTTTTATAATGTTTTTCCACCTAAAAATTGGAACATTCAAACTAATTTCAAATGCAATAATGCACAAAATAAATTAAATACAATTAAAAGAAAATCTGTTTTTTTATTTAAGTAACTCAAAAAAACATTTTATTGTTATGTAAAGTCTCATTCCAGGAATTGAATAAATAGTGTGAAATAAAAAAGGAGCAAAACAATTTCGTAAATTAAATTAAAGATTTTAAGAAACTCAGATTTCTCTAAATTTAAATTTTTGTTCATTTTCTAGCAATTAAGCATTAGTTAAATTGCAACTTCCTAAACATATTAAATATTTTTAAAGCTCAAATTATTTAGAGAAGTGTTCAAACTCTGAAAGTGTGAAATAAGACTTTAGTAGTAAACTTTTTGCTTATTCATTATTTTAAAATTTTCTGAAGTGAAAATTAAGTTAGAACCTGTGCAAAAACAATAAATTATGCTTTCCGTTTTTAACAAAATAAAAAAATACATATTTTAAAATTATAAAACTGTTAATAAGAGGATCAAAAAGTGTGCTAGTTTTAAACACAGAATTGTTCTTTCTTACAAATTATATTATGTCAAATATTTCTTGTAATATAATTTCTGGTTTATATATGTCACATTTTCTTTTTTAACATTTTTTTTTATTTCCCATTAATTTGCTTTCGTTATAGGAAACTTATGAATTCATTTATACTGAAAAAATTAATTTTTGAATTTTTTTTAATGTTATTTACCTATAACATCAACAATTAAAATATAAAAAACAGATTAAGCTTAATCATTCCAATTAGAGTAAAAATTACGAAACTTTGTTTTGTATATTCTTTAGTGTTTAGGTGAAATTACTGTCATCAACACACTGAGGTATTAAATAAAAACAAATTAATAAATTCGTATGAAAATAAATATACATTTGAAAATCATTTACGTAAATAAAAACACTGTTTTCTTCATTAATAATGTTCTCACCTTTTTTACGTATGTAAAATGTAATCAAAAATACTAAAGGATGAAATAACATTTAAAATAGTCGAAGAATATAACTGAAAAAAAGTAAATATCAGCTCAAAATTAATAAGTTACAAATTTTAATATATTCTTTTTCTTCAGGAAAAATAAATTTCGTTACTATACAAATAGCATTTATATTTTTGCATGTGTGTGTGAACTATTTATCAATCAATTAACGTGATTGAAAAACATCTTATCAATTTATATTAACATTTATAATTTAAATTTTCATTATAACATTTTCATTCATATTTTCATTATAAATTGGTTTCTTAAAAATATATATCAAAGGAACTTTGCATTATTAATATATCACATCAAACATGTACATGAGTGATTATAATTACTTTGGTAAAATAAAATCTAAGTAAAACAACTAATATTTTAGATCATGTAAAATTACAAACAATGCAAAAAAGTTGTATCATTTCTCAAAGTTTTCATTGCATTTCATACTATGCATATCATATTATAAAAACAGTGAAAGTTTGAATATACTTGTTTTTTTACTAAAAATTTAATATGAAGAAATTTATTTGGATGTATTTGATAAATTTTTCTATTAAATTACAAAGCAAAGGACTCTGATATTAAATAATATGTGAATTTATAAAATCATTTTTCTTTTATGCATGCCTAGACATGTATCCATCTGTTAGCAGCCACATCAAAAAATCACTGGTTTTCCTCCGTAATTTATCGTCAATAATCAAAACTTCCTTTAACTTTCGAACTGTTTTTATAAGTTTTATCGGATTTTACTTAATCTCTAGATTAATATTTCATTTTATTTCAACATTTGATAAAAAAGCGATTATAAATCATTGACATTGGAAAAAAAAGGCCGAAACATTTGTTGGAAATTGAGCACAAAGACATTTCGAACAGGAAATCGGAAAAAATACCATTTTTTGTGATAGATACATCGATATAAAGCGTTTGAAGTTTTCCTTAAAATAATATTTGAGTTTCTTGTGATATAGATCAGCTTATACATTTTGTTTGAAATTATTCATAATACATATATGTATGTGAAAATAATTATATATGTTTGATTGTTTTTTAATTATTTTTGAAGCTAAGGTTTTAATATATTTTTATTTAGGAATATTATTATATTTAATAAGATAAAAATTTGTATTCACTAAATTAAAATAATTATAGGGAAACAATTTACTTTAAGTATTTCTTACATCTTGTTTAATCTGAATGTTTAATTGTAAAACGATAGTTTTAGTTAACAATAAATATTTTTCAACAGCCTATTTTTAAAAGTATTTCTTTTTTGTTTTGACACTATTGCTGACTGTATACAGATAAGGGATTTTAATGAACAAAAGAAATTACTTTTTAGTGAACTTTTTCTCACACTTTCTATTTCAATAATTTGATATACGAACTATTTGAAAAATTGCACTGATTGTAAATGGGTATAAAATATTTAAGACATTTTGACTTATAAAAATAGACCATGTATATCTTGTTCTTGATTTTACAATTTCTATTTTTGATAGGAACAAACGAACAAAATTTTATTAATTAATATAAAATGTATACATTTTTATAATCAGGGAATTTAATGTGTATTATTATATTCATTGATGCATGTAATTAAAGCAAAAAAAAACTGTCAATGTCAAATCCTTTGGAAAACAGAAATTCTTATATTTAAGCTTTTATTTCAAAATTTTTATCTTTATATATTTTTGTACACAGAAATTAAAAAAAAATTGTAAATATAGAACTCCATGTACTTTAGAAGTGTTACTAATGAATGTGCTAAATATTTTCATAAGAAATAAAATCACTAAAAGAATAATAATTCCTAGAATTTTAAAATAACTTGCTTACACTTACATAAATATTTATAATAATACATAAATATTTCTTTCGCACTTACATGCAGTTTTATATTAAAAAAAAATCCTATATTTGCATGCCTAAAAATATGAAAGTATTGTTCATAAAATAACTTGAAAATTGCAAAAGAAATACATTACATGTAATAAAAATAGTTATTCCAATTTCTAGAACGTGAAAGTCATTAATTCATAAACGTATTGGAGAATCGTTATCCTGAAAATTTAATTCTTTAGAATCAAATTCATTAGTTATTTTTCTTCATTTTACAATATATTTTTTGGAAATCTTTATCGAAAATGTACAGATTAAAATTTAACAATCCTAAATATATAAAGCGTATGAAAGTGATATATGTAACATTTGAATATAGTGCTGCGTAAATACTTTTAATATATATACTAAACTATATACAATACTAAAACATGTAAAGTAGAAAAAAAAACATATTTTACGCGCATGTTTGTATATTTAGAGTATTAAATAACGTATCTATGCTACATTTTATACATAAAAATTCAAAGCAAATACAATCTAATAAGTTATTTAAGTTAAACGAGCTTCTCGGGTTATTTGGAAGACTTTTTCTTGAAAAATTCATTTACGTTACACTAATGATGAATATTTATTACTAAAACAATATGAATAAGGTGGTTGTTAATTTCATTACACGTTTAATTATTTGGCTTTCTGTTACTTATTGCTAGACAACCTTCCGAGAGCAAAAAATAATAGATATTATTCATGTTTTTGAGCTCTGCTGAAAGTAGAAAAACTGCTCAGGCAATTTGTTTGTAATACATGGAGAGTTAATCGTAATTTTATCTACATATCTTACGTTTAAAATTTTATACCAATTCTGTGCGGTCATGATAATATTATGTGCTTTTTTAAGTATAAATGTATGTTTAGTTTTGTAATATACAAGTGATAAATTTAACCATATCATTACTTAATCGTTATAAAACGTTTTGCTCAATAAATGTTTCTAAAATAAAATATAAAATAATTACGTGGTTAATAGTACACATATTAAAATCATTATTGTTAAAATTACCAAAATCAAAATATCAAATGCCGATTTTAAATTTAGTGATACATTAATATATTGTCACAAATTTTTAAGCATTTTTTTATTATTTTGGATTTAGTTATTCGAGATTTTAAAAAAAATGCATATTCAAACTTGTTTTTTTATTTCTGAATTCTAATCCAGATTTGAATATAAAAATTATAATATATGTAATTTAAGAGCATACAATATGCATAATATGATTTTACATTCGTAGAGAGTATGAAAGTTGTTTCGCATTAACACATAAAATGTTTAATAATATTTAAATAGGGAAAAAAGGACATTAATCCGGTGAAATATTAGAAATTATGAACACTCACTTTTCAACTAATCAAAAATAATTACGTAATAAACTGTTCGGAAAATTATACATTAATTATTAATATATTTCTTTAAGGACCATAATAAATACAAATTCATAAGTTTGTAATAAATCTGAGATATAAATATAAAAGTTTGAAGAATTTTCTGATGTAAAAGAGTTGATTATTATTAAAAGTTTTCTTAAAGAAATTAATATATTATAATTAGCTTTTATTTTTATTTTTAATATGCTTAGTAAGGTAATTTTAATGAATAATATGTATACTTTTGTCATTAACCTGATTCATATTCTTAATATTTAAAAAAATATTTTAATAGACAAAAATTTTACATGTCATGAAATAGTATGCGAATCACCAATTTCAAAACAAAGCTATTTGATAAAATACTTTACATAGATATTTGATGTTTGCTATATTTCATTACATAAAATCTTCAATTCAATAAGCATTGGCACTTAATAGTCCTAACATACAATATATAATAAATTTTGTGATTTTTTTAGTATTACAGACATTACATTAATTTAATTAATTTACATATATTAGTTTTTCATATGGTTTGAATAAATGTTATTTATTTGTTTTATTATTGGGATAATGAATTCAGTACAATTATAATTAGAAAGCAACAAAATTAGTTTTAAATCTAAGTAAATAAAAATAAGTAACTCTCGTTTGTAACTCATGTTATTATAATTAAAAATGCTTTTGAAAAACAAAAAGAAACATTTTTTCCATTGTTGTTTTCAGTTAAAATAATACAATAAAAAATGTATATCTATCAAATAGCAAAAAAAAGAGAGAGCTTTGACCTGAATTCAATGCATAATATATCTTGTTAATTTTTCTAAATTATTGAGATATATTTTTAACATTTTTTTATGTATACATAAAATTTTATTAAAAATGATATTTTTGACCAGAAATATTTAACAAAATTATTTCATTCGGAAGTTCCCTAAATAGTAATTAAGTTTAATTATTTTGAGAACATTAAAATAATATTTTACATTTTATTTAATTTATGAATAATTTAGATATAATGTACATAGATTCCAATCAATTCAATTTTATATTTTATAATGTTTTTGAAAAAAAAAAGCAATTCGATACAAATATAAAAAAATTATATCTTCACTTCGTTATTTAATATCTATTTATAAATATATTAATGTCTCTAAAAAGGGGATTAACGTTTCCATTATAAATTCCCACAGATTTGAAAATAAAATGAAGTTTTTTAAAAAAGAAAAAAACAGGCATAATATATTTTATAATTAAACAGATTGCCAATAAACAAGATTTTTAAAATTCTGAAAAATAATCTAAAAAATAATACATTTATTCACAATTTTTATGACTCGAAAGTTATCAATAATTTTAATTATTTTTTTGTGTTACACTTTTGGATTCTGAGGATTTTTTAGTTATTGCAAAAGTATCCTAGAAAATAAAATTATTATAGTTTGTTGAATTTTTAGAATTTATTTTTATTTAATTTAAACTTTTCAACAAATATTAAAAAATCTTAGATTAGAGTTATTACAATCATATAATCAACCATACATATGATAACCAGTATATATGTACGCATTTCGGACTTTTTCTTTAAATTTCTGTAACAAATAGAATAATGTAAATAAACAAAAATATCATTATAAAATATTGTAAGCAAAGTATCATAACGTAAATAAATAAGAATGACCGAAATAATGTACAAGTTAACCAGCATTTAATACAGTTCATTATTCATTATAACAATATATGAATACATTTGATTATTGTAACTTTATGAAATGCAAATTCTTATATTTTATTAATATTTTCTTTATCTTCCAAGTATTAGATATTTCACACACATAAAATATAAAAACATGACATCAAATTAATTGAGGAGATTCTTACATGAAATAATAATAATATGCATTGAGCTTTTTTTGTTATTTATTGAAAAAAAATTCTAAAATTCTTTTTCTAAGAACAACTAATTATAGTTTTAATTAGAATTCACTAAATTATTATTTATCAAAAATACTGGATAGAGATTTTAATAATATTAAAGTAAATTTTTCGTCCAATGTAAATACAATTATATGTAAAGTGTTAATAAAATGCTTTAATCAAATACAGATTTTTCCTTTTAAACATTTAAAAATAAAATTTAAAAAACTAGCAGTGTTTAAAACTTAATTTTATTTCAAAAATATTTTTCGTTTATTTTGTTTTAAATATAATTGGTATTTAAAATATATTCTCATATACCAAATTTATTTTATTTTCAAATGAAATGTAGTTTTGGAAGGTAATAATATTCTACTAATCTCTTTAATGGTTCGGCTCCTATGAGATGATCAAAATTTAAATATAAATATTTCTTTTTTAAAAACAATCAAAAACAACTTACCCGCAGTTCATTAGGGGATTTAAAATTTGATAATTAGTATTTTTTAAAATGCCATTTTCTCGGAAAGTTTACAAATTTCATAAATTATAATTTTTTTTACATGAAACTAATTGGAAACTT
>JAPDSC010106802.1:17651-39578 GCA_026290005.1 Latrodectus geometricus
TATATATATATATATATATATATATATATATATATATATATATAAGAAATGTTGAAAAATAGAGTATTAATTTTAAGTGCTTAATGATGGAAACTGTGCCATTCTATGATTAGACAAAAAAAAATTACTCGCGATCATGTTGCTTAACACGATAGTAAGACAGACTGAATATAAATTACTTTCACTATTCACTCTCATAAAAAATATTCCTTATTTGGTCCTATACAGCTTAGTATGTTTTAAATGTTTTGTATATGCACATGATAAATATAAAATTCATTTTATTAAATAGGTAATATGAATTCTCCTTTGACATTAATATTTGCTGTAAAATAACTTACAGGATGTAATTTTGTGCTATTAGTAAAATAAAACTAATACTAGAATGTTTTAAACTGATATTTTAAGTACATTTCTTAATATGTAAGTCAGAAATAATAATTCAATATATTTAGTAACAATATTAGGTATTCAATTTTATTTTAAATGGAGAATATTATAAAATTTAACAATTTCCATATTATTATTTTTAACTATCTAATGATTTGGATGAGTCTTTAGTTCTCTTTGCAATTAAAGAAATTTAAATTCCACTATTACAAATATCTACTTCTTGGGTTATATTAATAAATTATCAAATTGAGTTTTGAATTCTTAACAGAAATCAAAGTTTCAACAAAGCAAATATTTTTAAAAATTAAATTTGAATTTGAATTATAACCCCGAAGAAAATTTAATAAAATTACCTAAATTTAAACTGATATCTGTAACACTTTAATTGGGATTTTATAAATATTTTAAGAATTGTTATAATGAAACAAATTGTGTTCTTTTGGTTTATTAAATTTTAGTCAACAACGAAAGAATTTGAATACTCTGCTTGTGCAATTTTTTCATTTTGTAAATCACTGTATGTAGTTTTATATTTATGAACATTGTGTTTATCTTATTTTCCAAATAAGAATTTAAGTTTTGCTGCTAACACATACAAATTTTAAATATTTTTTCATATTTATGAATGTAGTGTCAGTACATTTTGTAATAGAATTAGATACATTTAACTATTCGTTATTCCTTTAAATACAAAACAGATTAATACTAAAATAATTAAAGGTACACAGTTAAACATCTGTGTTTAATGGCTGCATGATTATTAATTTCTAAATAAGAGCAACTTTGATTTTGACAGCACTAAGTTTAAATTGTTTTTTTATGCATGAATGTATTGCAATTAAATAATGAGTCAATTGACCTCTTAAATTTATAATTGATTAAAATACAAAACAAATAGATACTATAATGAATATATGATGACACATTTGCATGAAAATCCGTTAGTTAATAGTTATGTAATTATATATCTATAAACAATTTTTAGATAAAATAAATTCTATTAGAATGGGAATAGGAATTTAAATTTAAGAAGCACCACTGAAAAATAAATAGATATTTCATACTTAGGAATGTATTATTTTACATTCTGAGGCAGTTAAACTCACAATTACTCATAACTTATGAAAATAGGAAATATATTTATTTATAATTCTACAGATTTATTAACAATGGTTCTATAAAAACTTTAATTAAAAATATTTAATTGAGAAATAGTAAAATATTATTTGCTTGGAATTAAAATAATAATGTTATAATGATAGTTATATAAATTGAAAAGAGATTAAATTCGAGTTTTCCAGCTATAGCAATGCATTTTAATTCTTATTTCTTTTAAGTAGAGTTCCTAAGCACACCGAACTGCATTCTATTTTTAAATTTAATTTAAGCTACCAGAACGATATCACTGTTGGCACATACGTCTGGGTAACATCAGAACAGCACAAATGTCATAGAACCCATGGAACTTGAACATGTATCGTCAAATACCAGGATTTCCACTTCTTTAAGAAAATGTGTCTCACGTACGGGTGATGTCAGTCATTACTTAATGTTTTCTCAGCGAAATAAAAGTAAAAATAACATTATAATTATTTTAGTATTTGTAAGTATTATTACTCCTCAGAAATTAAATCTTCTTGATTTATATTTGTGTTTTTTTAGACTTAGAATACTGGAAATAACTTTATATTTTTGCCATGATTTTTGAAAATAAATTATGTATCAAACTATTTAATTTTCATGATGCGCTGAATTATTTATGAAGAAGTAATTTAAAAATAATATAATTTATTAATACAATTTTTAAGCGACTTTTTTCTATTTAAAGAGCTTTTGTTACTTAAATTTTTTTATGATTTTTACATTATAATATTCACCATAAATTTAATTTATTTAAATATTAATAGTATCTTCCGAAATGCTTATATTTTCATAATTATTTATCATGCAATAAAATTTCAAAATATAAGGGGATGAAAAAGGAAAGGTTTAATAACATTTTTTAATTACTCAGTTAGAAGAAAAAAGAAAATTTTCCCCCATCCAATCAAAAAAAAAAAAAAAAATTTTAGCTGGTTAGTATAACAATCGTATTCCCTATGTACCTTGAAACTCAGTACACTACATTTATTAAATAATCACTTTCTGCAGAACTCAAAATTAGTGCACATTTACTGGCTTTAAGATAGCAAAAATGTATCACTCAAAGTTCGAATAGCTTTCGATCTGAACTAGACATAAAAATTTCATGGGAGCCTATATATATATATATATATATATATATATATCATTTAATATAAATAAAACTTAAAAATGTGTATTTACGTCAAAATTTTACTTGCAATATAAATATACAATGTTTATAAATATTATAGAAGCTTAATATGTAAAATAATAAAGGAATATAAACAAAAATATATAAAGTAAAAAGAAATAAAACATCCTAAGCGGAAGCTATTTTTTAACTGAGAAAACAAAGGAGTTTACAGTAAATTCATCACCAGTTTGCAGAACCATTAATCTTACAGAATGGATATTTTTAGCGACAAAATATTTATTACTTACATAGACCATAGAAAAAATTATTCGAATAAATCTACAGAAAAAATCTTATGTGACATTTTTTGTCGTCTGTAATCTATAAAACGAGGCATCTGATCAAAAGCAATATAGTGATGGAATTGATTTCAGAGACAAATTGCTCGAATATTTTTTTTATTTTTATTTTTTGGAAAACGTACAAGTAAGGTATTTCAAATATTCGTAAAAATGTTAGGAAAAGTTTCAATGTCAGGGTTAAATTAATACTTATAGGAAAAAACATTTTTAGATTGCAAAGCAAATGACTTTGAGCAATCTTTTCTTTTTTGAAATTAAATAAAAATGTACAATGTATTTTATTCATTTTCAAATAATTTTTTTACAATTATATCTTATTTTTAAACTATAGATATAGTAAACTAAAAGTAATGATTACTTTTTGCATCTAATTTGCCATTAATTGAAATTATGCATGCAATCTGTTTGATAAAAATTTGCCTTATTTTCTCTGTCAATTAATTTTTTAATTTTCAAATAATTACTAACAGCTTTTCGATGACCGTAACAATCATTTTTATGTTGTTGTTGTTGTTGTTGTTGGGTTGGGTTTTATGGCGCAAGGTCCAAAATTGGACAAGCTGCGCCAATCATTTTTATGAAAAATGCTTAAATTATATAAGAAAATAAGCATAAATGAATTAAAATAAAACTTACTAACTAAATTTAGTACTATAAAAATATAAATTAACAATGTATTAATAATTACTATGATACTCAAGCACTTGTGTTCCTTTTATACAATATAATGGACAGTTTTCTTAGTTGATTTATAATTATTAATAATTTATTTTACTTTGTATTCAGTTATATGAATCATTCATGAAAACTTCCATTGTTTTATAAACGGCACTTATTTTAATACTGTCATGATTGTGATAAAATATTCCACTTGTTTCACGATCACCAAAGTTATGACTTCACATTCCGTAATTATATAATTCCAGTAATTCCAGTTTGTCAATATTTCCTTATAAAATCAACAAAATATACTTTCCTATGTATGTAATTTGGCTATATGACGGATACTACTAACATGTGATGGAGACTCAAAACGTTGTCCCCAATGCATATTGTTATGTATTTTTCATCAATAGGACGTGGTCATGCTTGAATTATGCTTTGTGAACTACCAACAAGAAAATAAATGAAATTCCTTGAAAAGACAATTTTTCTCAATTAATATACTCCTATTATATATAAGTAGTATAAATTCAAATATCATTTACACTAGCACTACAATTCAAAATATTTGAATACTCAATTGCGATGTTCTCATTATTAAATTTCAAGAATTTTACACTATTTATCTTATTTTTAAAAGCTAGTAGTATATTAAAATTGATTTTTCTCCTAGTTACTTTATACAAACATAATAAGTTTTTTCTCATATATATATGTTCATCTTAAATATCTAAATGTTTACTCAAATATTTAATGTCAATACATAATTACAAAATTCAAAATCCCTTTTAATCACAAAAGATTGTTTTTTTTTTACCAATTACTATTAGAGCTTTGAATAATTTGATACCACCACTAAAGATAACTTTTAATTAATACGTCTGGTTATGTTATACTCTTTTCTAAATAAAGTACTGATAATGTACTGTAATTCCCAGTAATACACGTTTTTGTGATACTTCTTCCTTAAAAGTTTTTGAATACACTCAAACTTACGATCAAAGTAATATACACTAAAGGTCATTCTATATTTAAAGCAACAGAAAATGTTAAAGTATAAATATTAAAAATTCTATTTGTCATGTTTTCTTACACTTTATACTCCTCTTTTCTTGCAGCAGTATTTAAAAAAAATGTTTTCCATTACTTATTCGACAAGACATGTAATATAATGTGTATTTTGGTACTTCAACAGATAATATTTTAGGATCTTCCATGATCTTGAATTACTTTCGCTATCTTGAAATATTGATTTCAAGGTGTCATTTTTCTGAATTTCCTTTAAATATCTTTTAAGAAACATAGAATTTAATATATAAAAACATATACCAGAAGGACAAAGCTAGATTTATTACATGAAAGATAATATATTTTTCAAAATTTTGGCACTGATCTGTCAAAATTGTATTAGATTACAAAAAACTTTGTCTGAAAAATAATAATTAATATTTATACACAAATGTAATAGAAGGTTTGCATTCGTGTATAAATATCAATCCTTTCTATTGAAAATATTTAATCAATTTAATCAACATTTGCTCTAAAATATCCTACAGAAAACTCTTTTTATAAAAACATTTTTAAAAAGTATATTCATTGCATAAATCAAAGATAATGTATTTCCGATTTAACAAAATATGAATTTATAATTTTGAATTGCATATATTTTTAATTCTGTTTTGTTTTTCTCATTAATATCCGATCTAAATAACATTGGCTGAGGGTAGATATAAACACTAATTGGATTAAATGAATAAGTTTAATAATGAATATATCTATATGAAATGGTGGAATCAAAAATGAGAAATTTCGAGAAAAAACGTTAGATGTTAGATATTTATATATATATATATTAATGATAATGAATAATTATATATATATATATATATTGAAATTTTTCTCATATCTCTACTTTATATGTATTTATTCAATAATTTTATATCATTTTAATCAATGTAGAATTGTAAAAATTAATAGTGTTTCTTCAAAAATTGAGCTTACAGTAAATATTTCAGATTGTTTTTGTTTGAATTAATATATGAAGGGATAATAGGGATTTGCTTCATAGAGATAATGGAAAACAAATTATCCTATTTGTTGTTCATGTTTCGAAAATCGTTTTTAAAAATAAACAGTAATTTAAAAATTGCATTTACTTCAGACTAAATGAATTGCTATTTGATCTGAAAAAATTTAAAATTATTTAGACGTCTTACTATCTAGATATGAAATTTCATTTTCGAAAATTAATACTTGAATATATATTAAATAAATAATTTCCTGTATGCAATTTAATGTTAAAATTAAAGTAACTATTGCAAGAAATCATTAATTGATTTAAATAGTTTTGCTTTAGTTGTAATAATATTGTGCAACTAATATTTACTATCAACTAACTCAGGGATGGGCAAACTTTTTCGATCGTGGGCCAAAAATCAAAAAAATAAAGTTTGGCGGGCCAAGAGGAATTTTTCTAAAACTTTAAAAAATAATAAACAAGTATTACAATTCAATATGTTAATGAGATGAATGAAATTGCGATTTCATGTTTAAAAGTTCCTTATATTGAAGTTCAAAGTGAGATGTACTGATTCTAAGGAACGAGGCTAAATGCTCATCTGTCAGTCTACTTCTTAAATAATCTTTCTAAGGTTCATAGTTGAAAACTCTTGTTCACATATATAAGATGAAGCAAACATAGCACTGATTTTCTTTGCATGAGATATTAAATTTGGGAAACATACTTTCGATAATGATTTGTAAAACTCTAACTGTAGCATATTTAGAAACAATTGCTTGAAATGATTGTTAGATTGCAACTCAATTAATTCAAGCTGCAAATCTGACCTCATTGCTTCACAATTTACGTAGAATGGCATGGTAAAAATATCCAATTCGGTTTGAATGGCACTGAAATCTGAAATCTGCGTTTGAACTCAAAATGCAGTTTTTTCAAGCTATCTTCTTAATTCGTAAGGTTCTCTTCATTTACTGAGGGTATTGAACTTAACCTCGGGAAATGAGATAAGTCTTTCTTACCAAATATCGTCGATAAATTGATTTTTTCCTTGCATCTTGACATTCAATTTGTTCATATGACAAAGAAGATCTGTGAAAAATGCAAAGTCTGAAAGCCATTTTGTATCTTCAAACATTTCGCACTCCGCATAACACTGTTTTTCATGGAAGAACGACACAATGTCGTCTTTCAACTGCCAAACTCGCTCGAAAACACATCCTGCACTAAGTCACCTTACTTTCATGCAATACAGTACATCAGAGTATTCAGATTGCACTGACTGAAGAAAATCTCGAAATTGCCTGTGAGTAAGCCCATGAGATCGAATAGCATTTACAAGCTTCACTACTGTATCAAGCACGGGTTTCATATTCAATGCAGATTTACACAGAGCATCTTGATGTATAGCACAATGTAGAAAAACAACATTGTTCCAGGATAGTTTTGATTAAAGAGTCCAAGAAATCCAGATTTTTTTCCTGTCATATTTGGTGGTAAATCGGTCGTAATATTATATTTGTTACAGGCACTTTCAAAGTTAAAAGCCCTTCCTGAAATTCACGAAAAGTATCATATCCCGTTGTAGTTCCCTTTAAAGAACGCATGCACGCCAGTTCCTCAATAATTTTAAAGTTTTCATCAACACCGCTTGTAAATACTAATTTGAGCAGTATCATTTATATCAGTGCTTTCATCCATAGCTATAGAACAAAATTTAAACTGGCTAATCTTTGACTCTAATTGTGATGCCAAATTTTTATCGATGGCTTCCATTCTAGAAGTCACCGTTTTTCGAGATAAGCTTACAGTCTCAAAATTATTTTTCTTGTCTGGACATAAAACATCACAAATTTGGAGCATGCATTGTTTAACAAACTCGCCATCACTGAGAGCTTTATTATTTTTAGCAATATTGTATGCTACAATTAAACTTGCATGTGCAGCTGCTTCTTGAATACTGTTTACCTTCGTGAAAAAATTTTGCCGGCCTGATAATTTTTTTACAAAGACTTTCTGCATTTTGTTTTTTTTTCATATTCGGACATTGCTTCGTCATTGGAATTCTTATGCTTAGATGTGAAATGACGAGAAATGTTATAGTCTTTGAAGACTTCCAAAGCTTTATTGCAGATAAGACACACTGGTTTATCTTTTACAATTGAAAAAAATATTTCCGTATCCATTCATCATTAAAAGCGCGGCACTCTGAATCAAAATTGTACGTTTTTTAGTAGCCATTTTGGGGTTGAATAATTTTACGAATAACCCAAACAAGCACTAGCTACGCTATACTTTTAATAATTTCACCACACTATTCACAATAACGCTATATGTCCACAATCTTTCAACACGCAATCGATAATATTAGAACTCGCGCCAAAAGAAAAAGCCGCTAGATGGAGCTTAAAATACGCAGTCTGCCATGTGTGAGGTCCAATTCTCCTATATTAAATTCCCATATGTCTGCTCAACAAGAAAAAGATAACGCTTAATGTCGCCAATCTACAGCTATAACTAACAAATAACTTCCTCTTTTAAAACTTTACCGATTAAAAACTGCATTGAAATTATATTTATTTTCAGCTAAAAGAGCTAAAAACATAATTATAGAATAACGAGAAACTGACATTTGAAGATTACAAGTTCGTGACATGATATGTTGTATTCTATTTAGCTAATATCACAGCATGAAAGCTCCATGATAATGTAAATTGAAATAAATTCTGAAATATATCTGTAAAATGTCAAGATATACCACTTTTAAACACATGCAGAATAAGCATTAATTGTATAAAAGTAAATTTTTCAAAAGTGTGAAAGTATATATATTTTTCAATTTTTGTTTCAGGCAAAAATTTCATCCAAAAACGTAATCGAATAAATAAATTTTCTTTTCCTTATTTTCATTTAAAATCAATTAAAATAAATAGGAAATTCATAATTTTCCTGCTTATATTTTAAAAAACAATTTTTAATGTCCCGCTTTTTTGAAATTTTTTTCAATTAAAATATGAAAACAAAAAATTTAGTTTAAAATTTGCCCGAATGCGAGTAAAAAAATATTTTTATTATTTGCAAGATTTGGTTTAGTAATTTCTTTCTGTAATTAAATGTTTTATGGCCAATTCCTAACTTTTAAGAAATCTTACATTTAAGGATTATTTTTGTTTACACAGACTCAAGTTTTATATAATAAATTTAAACTTATAATCCCTATGAGAATAATAAGCTCTACTTTAATGATTTCAATATATTTATTTAAAAGATGCAATAAAATGACTTCTTTTGAAAATACATAATATTTATATTTATCTTATATGCTCTGTATTTAAAACAAAATTCATTTTAAAGACAATATATAGTAACAGATATAAATTTCTTTTTATACTCTTATAATAATAAGAAAAGATTGAAAATAAACATGTCGGAAACTATCATTTTTTGGCTCTTTCAATACATTACACATAAAAACTGATTATAGTAAATAACAGTATAACTAATGTTTTAAAGTTTGTATGTTTATTATCAGAGAGATCTCTTTCAAGAATAAAAGAAGAAAATAGATTCTTGAAATGCATTAATCTCATGCAGGCAAAAATTGCATTGAAATGTTTCGTTGTTTAAAATTAAATAGCAGTATTGTGATATAAAAATACAAACAATATTTGAATAAAATAAAAAGCTGGAAAGTTTTAATAGATTCCTTTGATTGAAGACCTAGAATTAATGAGCAATATGTTTTTTCAATTCTTATGAATTTCATTTTTTAATTTTAAAATATTGTAACACAACATATTTTCATTTATGTGCGTATATCAAGGCATATATATACAGGATGATACAAAAGTCAGGACGAACTTTAAAAATGAATAATTCGAAAAATAATCACGATACAAAGATGCGGTTTGCACCAAACTGATGGAAAAGAAACCGGGTTTTGTATGGCAATGAAAAAATAGTTCTGTTGGCGACCAACAGATGGCGCTGTCGTTTTTCTGATGTAGGATTATGCAAAGCAACAAACGATAAAAAAGAAGCAATTGCAGCAGGTAATGGTAGTCGAAACTGGTATGCATTGAAATGCTGTCCATAGTTCAGAAAGCCCTCTTAGTTAAACTGTTTTATAAGAATTCGGAAAGTGTCATTGTGGAATTGCGAGCATATAGCTACATGAAGGGTATGCGAGATAGGAAAGGACCAATAACTTCTTCTGCATTGAACAAAATTGTGAAAAAAATTGAAGCTACAGGTTCTTTGGCGTCACGTCAAAGAAGTGGACGTCCCTCAACTGCAGCTGCTGTTGCCACGACAGTGGAGCAGATGGTGCAAGCCATGTCGTCGGTTGCTGCACATGGGGAGTGCAGTGCTCTAGAAGTTTCGAGGCAGACAGGAGTGTCGTACGGAAGTGTCTGGAGAGCTCTGCGAGTAACTTTGCAACGGTATTCCTACAAGTTGCAACATAACCAAGAACTGAAACCTCTTCAACTCTCGCCGACATTTTGCAAATTTGCTCTTCAATAAGTTGGAGGAGCAGCACGACTGGCTTCACACTGTGCTTTGGACAGATGAAGCACATTTCACACTCTCTGGCGCTGTTAACACCCACAATTGTCGAGTGTGGACCATAGAAAATCCACATGCATTTGTTGAAGTACCCTTGCAACAGCCTAAAGTGACAGTCTGGTGTGGCCTCAGCGCTGATTTCATAATTGGTCCATTTTTTTCGAGGAAGTCACACGGTTTCTGTCCAAACAGTTTCTGTCATCGGTAAGTGATATCTAGCAATGTTACAGAGCAGCATTATTCCTGAACTGCAAGTATGACAGGCACTCCAAACAGTCACCTTTATGCAAGATGGAGCACCACCTCATATTGCTCTGCCTGTGCAACGCCTGCTACGCTCAACATTTGGGGAGGATCGCATTATCAGTCGCTACTTTAATCACGCACGGCCTCCAAGATCTCCCATTCTCACACCCTGTGACTTTTGGCTGTGGGGCTTCTTGAAGTCAAAAGTGTACCACGACCAATCGCCATCACTAGCGGCACTGAAAGATGCCATCCGCCAAAATGTTCACAGAAGCGACATTTCCAACCATAACGCAAGAAATGCTACTAAATGGTGTGGTGACTCGTCTCACAGCTTTAATTCTGAATGATGGACAGCACATTGAACATTTACTGTAGTAGGTACTAATTAACTGTAATTAATCTTACTTCATTAATCATTTTTTCATTTGTAAATCATCTTTTGTTGCAATAAACACTATAGCGTCATCTGTTGGTCGCCAACAGAACTATTATGCTTTTCATTGCCACACAAAACCCGGTTTCTTTTCCATCCGTTTGGTGCAAACCGCATCTTTGTATCGTGATTCGTTTTCGAATTATTCATTTTTAAAGTTCGTCCTGACTTTTGGATCACCCTGTATATATATATATATATATATATATATATATGTATATTTATATAAATTTATCATTAAATAATAATGACTATATATATATATATATATATAATTGTATGTATATATATATGTGTGTGTGTAATATATAAACATAAATAAAATTGATAGTTCAATTTTAATGAACATTTTATTTTAAGTATCGTAGCATGTTTTTCACTTAAACAAAATATTTTGTATAAATTTGAGAGAGAATTTGAAAAGAGAAATTGCCTGCAGAATTGTAACTTGGAAATTGCCTCACATACACACATTAATTACCAAATTAATTTTTTTCTTTCAAGATTAATACAGTTATATCTTTTATATACGTATCAGATTTTGTATTTTAAAGCTATATTTCTGTAATATCAAAGAAGTACAAGTATAAGAATAGGTTGGTAAATTTTTTCGAATTGACTAAGCTATTCAAATTCCTTTTTGTTAAACAGGAGTCTGTTTCAATGAAAATTTTTTAACTTTTATAATCCAGCTGTTATTTTTGGAATACTGTGGAGGAATTTCTCTTCTATAGTATTCCACATAATCTGTATATTTAGCTTAATGAATAAACATAGTAATAAAAAAAAAGTGAATGTTAAGTTGATTAACTGTACCCTCAATTTACGGGTCTTGAAAAGCTGATTTGTCTTCTTATTTTTTTGCTATCTCGAATTAGAATTCTTTCTCAATATTCGGAGAATCAACCAATCAATTTTCCAAAGAATTCAAAACTGATAACAAAAAAGTGAACAAAACATTAATCACTGTTGATCATTTAAGATTTCAAACAGATGACAATATATTAAGACTACAAAATAAAAAAAAATTATCAAATTATAAATTAATAATTAGTCAACTGAATTACAAGTGTGTCATTTAAATTAATCATAATTTCGTTTGGTTGAAATTGATTCATGTTTAATAATTAAGAAATTCTGCTAACATTGCCTGCAAATATCGGTTGAGATAGCAAAATTTTTATCTTTTGGATAAACGGCATTATATTAATCTGAGTAATAAAAACCGGTTGTAACAAAAGATCAACAATAAAAATTCAGGGAAAGATTTTTATTTACATTGATTTACTCATACTATTGTATAATGATGCAAACAATATTAGCATTTTTATTTGAATTATGCTGCATTGAATAATTAATGTCTGTAACGTTCAATATATTGTTGTGTTAAACTATGTGACTCCCATTAATAATTCTTACATAATTTGTTCTTGCATTTTATATGATCTGTTCAATGTTTTAGAATTTCTAAACACATCTATCACAAATTACTTAGTAACTATTTTCTATCAAGACAAAACAAACAATCTGTTTGAAGTAAAACACATAGCTGAACGAATTTTATACACTATTTAATGGTTTTAATAAAAGAGAAATAGCATGTATCTGTTCCTTAATCACGAAATACTTTTTCATTTTCAAAAATTAAACGTATATTTTTAAAGAAATTTTCAAATATTTTTCACTTACAAAAGATTTTATGTTCAAATGAAATTTTCAGTCACCAAAAAGTGTCTTTTCTTGATTCACCAGTAAACATGTTTCAATAAAGTGATTTTCTCTTCCTTTTCAATATTCTTTATTCCAATCTTGGCAAGTTTCTGGATGAAAATGTTACGTTTGGTTTATTTTGCTTTTTGGAGAACCGCATTAACTACATATTGAAATTGTGGTTATCTGTTCCTTCACTGCCATTTCAACTCTGATTAACGCTCTTCTATAGACCTTTATTGCTAGGATGCTTTTTGTTGGTACGTGATTCGAAAGCAAACGTATTTATATGAAAGGAGTTTGACATGGAATGAGATAATTCTATGAACTCGTGTGACAAAATGAGCATTTCTTGAAAGAATATAACATTCTTAAATAATACCTTTTTTTCTTTTTAAAAAGTATAGAAAAATTTTAATACCATGTTTTTTATTGTATTTATAAAATATTGTATTAAATTCGTTTTACATTTTGCACTATATTTTTAAAACATATGGTTCTTAAATGTACTAAAATTCTGTACTTCATGTGTTGATAATCTTATGGTTCGATGAAAAATATTTCATATTTTTCATTATTTACTACTTGTTTACTACACCAATAAAAATTATCATAGAAATCTAAGAAAATTGCTTATAAGCATTCTATTCAAATATTCATGAGTTCAACAATTATTTGTAAATAACATTAATTATGGAAAAAATTGAAATTCAAATCAACCTTGATACTTAATTTTATTTTTAGAAAATGAGTTATTGCATAAGCCAACAAATCAAAAAATTTTAGGAACAAACATGTTACCAGATACTGTAATTATTAATATACTACATTATTCTAGATAAACTGTATTAGAGAAATATCATTATGACCAGAAATTATGTTTATAAATATTGATAAAGATGTCACTAAATATATTTTGCATGCTTTTGTAATATTTAGGGGTATAATATGTGCCTACTACAAGAATTGATTAAAATTTCATATTAAGTGATATTTTAGGGAAATTAGAAATAATTCTCAAATAATATGTCCTTAATTAATTAAATTCATAAAACAAACGTAACATAAGCAGTTACAAAAATATCTTAATTATTTGTAATTTATCTTTGATATAAAAATTATGGATATTCATTAATGCAAAATGAATTTAGAAGCATCTGTGAAAACCTGTTCATATATTATTACATTAAATTGAATAATAAAGAAAAATATTACTAAAAGGTTAGTTATTAGGGAAAATATATAATATAATATAAACATTATACTTAATTTAATAACATTATACTTAATTTAATTAGATATAATATAAACATTATACTTAATTGAGAAAAAATGAAAAACTTATTTCTTACTCTTTTTCTATTGTGCTCTTATAACTCTTTTTTCTGTTATAAAATATATACACATTTTGATTAGAGCTGGAATTGAAAATAAAATTAATTGCTGAATTGATAATCACAAGTAGATATGCTCAATTTTATTTTTGGTAATCACTTATCACAAAAACATTCAATGAGTCAATGATGTATTTCAATGAAATTTTTTAATTGTATTGTTTTTTCTTACTTCCGATCAAAAAATTATGTTATTTGAAATGCAGTTATTGCTGATTTTCAGAATGTATAAAGAGTTACAAGCTAAGCTACTGCAAAGCAGAATTTATAATTATATTGATAATAGTAGAATCTTAGTGAATTGTTTTCTCTATTGTTTGAACTTGAGGTAAAAAGTAAACTTTATAAACATAATCTACTTTTGTATTGTTTTAAAACTTTGAAGTATAGGTATCGTAAATTAAAAAAAAAGTTGTATAGCTTTTAGTTTCTATTTCTGTTGCTATATTTTGTGTATTATTTAATTTTTCAAATTAACTACAGTATTTGGCATTTATAAATATTCATAAATATAACATGAAATTGGGCAAAACTGTTAACAGTTTCACAACTTTGGATATGTTGGTTACTATGATAAAAACAGTTGCACGTAAAATGTTTAAATAAACGTTTTGTTTACATGAATTTATTTGTTATTTTCATTGCTTAAAATTGAAATTTATACATATATTTGCAACATACCAAAAAAAATCAATTTCATGCTTTATCGTATTACTATTTATTTATACAGAATTTCAATTATAAAATAAGAAACATTGATGGGACATAGACTTAATTATTAATATTTTTAACGTTACTGAAATAGTGTTGATTAAATAAATTTTAATATATCTTGTTATAAAGGTGCTTAAAATCTCTTTTATTTAATTTAATTATTATTTTTATTTATTTTTTATTTTTTCCTTATCATAGTTTCTCAGGTGGATGAATAATAAACATAATTTATTCAGATAACATTACCATCTGTGATTTTTTTGGTATTACGCAATCAACCATTTAAAAATATGTCACCAAATTATATTATTTATCGTCTAAAATATTTTCCATTTTTCATTTAGTCATTTATATTACTAAAACATATTTTTCTGTAAAAAAATTTAATTATAATCTGCCACTTTATAATATAACTGTGCTATTACTATATGTTAATAATACATGTTATATATTGAATAATTTTTTATAGTTTTCATTTTTAGTGTATGTATGTTTTAAATTAACGAATGGTGTTTTATAAGCATTATGGTTGATAAATATGTAAACATATAAAACAAAAGTGCACTGATCATTTCAGGATCAAGAACATCTAATAGTATTCATAACAGAGACAAGTATAAATTATGCTTTAATGAAATCAACTCCACATTATTTCGGCTAAATTTGAATTTCAGTAAAAAATCGTGGTTACGTAGTCTTTTATTTTGCAACAGTTCCTTGAGGCTCACATTTTATAAATTTTTTTCGTACACACACTCATTTATATCGGGATTAACACAGTTATATCAGTGATTTACTTTGAAATGTTTGATTACAGAAACTTTTGCTTTATCACATTTATACGAAACCCAAAATTTCGAAAAAAATATCCATTTATTATTTGTATATTTTATTGATCCTATAAAAGTTGTCACTTTCTGTAATTTTCAGAATGAAGAACTTATTGATCTCCTATAAATGTACAAAAATCCATTCTTGTGGAAGTTTCCCATCTTCATGTGTGCCTAAAATATTTATTTATAATGATTTTAATCAATATTGATATAATAATAGCAATTTTTACAATTTTGTCCGTTTCTTCAACTTTTATCAAAATTCTACACATAATGCTGAGTGTGTAATCATCATAAAAGCATATATTATTGCATGTTTGTATTAATTTATATTTGTTTTAACCCTTCTTGTGCTAATATTTTAAAATGTAATGTGATGTAAGTTTTGAAATATTGTATGAAAATATTAAATTTTAATTTCACTTTAAATTTTTGAAACTCGATTTGGAGTATTGAAATGGGGAATTTAGTAAAATTCTAATTAACATTTTTGTATTCAATTCTTTATCATAATGATTGGATAAGTTTGGCTTTTATTATGGCATTTACATGAACAACTGAGTTTAAGGAATTTACTGATGTACATTTTAAGATAATCTAAGTTAATTTTTGCCTTAATATTTGAACCGCTTTAAATCATTTCCATTAATTCCTTGCTATAATAGTATAATGAGATAATGAATAATAGTTAAGTCAGGTTATTAAGTAATGAATGTGAAATGTTTAGGGTATAACGTTAATTAATGCATTCGTATAATCAAAGCGTTCTAACAAAAATATTTTAGCTTGGAGAAAATAAATAATACATCTTAATCATAGAATAAATGTGAAATTTATATATTAACTAAGAAATGTTTACATTCGTGAAAATTCCTTTAAACATTATAAATTTTGAATATAAAAATTTCATCACATAAATTATAATAAAGTTTAATTTACCAATCGTCTTTTTTTATATTTTTTATGTTTTAGATGATGCGTGGTTAGAAAAGAAATTCCTTCGTTACTTGACATTTTCACCGAAAAAATTTTATACACTCAACATATTCTTAAAAAAAAAGGAATGAGGAATTTCAATTATAATATATTCTGAAAAATAAATATACAAATAAAACTAAAAGACTGAAATGAAAGAAAACTTGTGATAGATTAATGGTATACCAAATAGTTTCAAAATTCTTGTTGGTAGTTGAGCCTATTTTTATTAAACAATGTAATAGTTTTTCCGAAAAAAGATTTTTTATACTTTGTAATTTTATACAGATATTACTTTGAATGTGTCAATATTCTGATATACAAAATTAGATAGAAGATTCTTAAATTTTCCAACATTTTTCGGTATAGTTACTTTTAAAATTAGCTGCTTTAGAAGTTTTATTTTTAATAACTAAATATATAGTATATTTAAAAAATGTAAGTTCATGTAAGGATAAATATATATTAGTATGTTTATATAATATACTCATATAATATGTAATTAAGTTCAATAATTTATCCTTTTAATTGGTTATTTTTGTATTTATTACAAATGTAAAGTAATTTTTACTCAATTTCTACTTATATATTTTATACTTAATAAAAACATCAGTACATTTATGAACCTAGAGTACCTATTTACGATGCGTAATTTATTTATTTAAAAAGTGTTTCAACTATTTGATTTTCTTAAATTTAACCAATTGGCACACACTATTTAGAATCTAATTGTAAATATAAAATTTCCTATTAGTGTTTCAAATTGTAACTATAATTAAAACTTAATTTTTTTCTACCAATGCATTAAAAGAATTTAAATTAATATAAATATTTTTAAATTTCATGTATTACTCAGTAATTAAATTTATTTAATTACTAAGTTTAATTGAATTAATTAAATTTGGTAGAGTGTATAAGTCTTGATATTTATGTTTCTATGCTTTTTGTATCTAAAAGTGCTTATAAGAACAATATTTCAAATAATTTAGAAATATTGAATGAACTGTAAGTGTTAAAAATGTTTCATGAGAGGAAATTGATTTTTGAAAGATTGTAAGCATTTTCCTTTATGCTTGTAATTATCTATAAAAAATCACATATGAATCACATTTATAAAAAGATTCTTCTGATTTCGTAACATTGCTTTTGAAGTATTTTTTTAATTGTAGATGTAATATTATAAATAGGCAAGTTATTTTATTTATATTTTAATTTCCTTAAAACATTATAAATTAACATTAAAGTATACATTTTAATGCTAATATTTTATTTTCGCAACTGTAATTAATTTATCTAATCTCATTGCAGAACATCTATTATTTTATGCTTTATTTTTAGAGTATTTTAATTAAAGAAACGTGTTTAGTAATTTACAGTAATAATATTATGTAACATTAATATATTTTGTAAATTTTTCTTAAAGTTACCTCATAAAATTTAAATAAAATTACAAAACAATTATATTAAAAACCACCCATTATCAATAGTCGATTTGTAGTCATATGATAATCAATGGCAATAAGATACAATTAACAATATATAGAGCTGCTGAAGAACGTATGCTAATTTAAAAGTTTTATTATTGTATTCTCTATCAAAAATTTATAATTTAAAAACAGAGACTTAAGAATAACAGTTTGTTTTTTGATAGAGAATATAATAATTTATCATTATTTTTAATAAGTTCTCAAGTTAAATAATTTAGGCATACAATATGTCTCTAATATTGACAATACCATGCAGAATCTATATGTTCTAAGAACTTTTAATTCGAAATAATAAAACAAAAAGCAGATTATCAAGAGTATCTGCTCTAATTGCTTGATGGAATTTTTCCTTGCTCAATTTTCAAAGACATGTTTATTATACTGTTTAGAATTCTGATTCAAAGCTTATTATATTTTTTCTAATGATACAAAGTTTTTTGCATAAACCAATTTGCATTTTGAATGAAAGGGTTACCAAAACAAAATTAGTATGGGTTTAAATTATTTTAAGAGGAAGTATATTATAAAAAGGAACTTTAAATCCATAGAAATAATACATTATATAATTTTTGGCTTATGTATGTTTTTGATTTCCTTAGTTCAGTTTTATAGAATAAATTGATCTTCTGTAAAATCTCTTTCATTTCTTGTTTAAAAATAGTTTATAATGAGAATATAATTTTAAAATTCCTTATTGTTTTTACTGATAGAAAACCAAAAATTTAGGAAGACAAAAATGTATCGCAACCCAATAGATTTACCAACTGTTTTTCGGAAAATTGAACGTTTTATGTTAGTTAACAAATATTTTACTTTAAATAAAGTTTTATGTTTTAATAAGATGTTATTTTATGATTTATGATATATTTATGATATTTTATGATTAATTTTAATGTTTTTTTAAATAATTTATAAAAATGAAATGCATTAAGATACTTTCTATGCGTTTCTTTTAAAAGTAGTTTAAAATAACAAAACTTTTATTTGTTCATTTATAATATCGTACATTATGAAATATAGTTTATTATTAAGGAACACATGGAATAGTTTATTATTTGATTCAGATTTCTTTTTATATTTATTAATTTACTATTTTCCTTTGTGATGTTTCATTTTGTATTCTCAGATAAAAGTAAAGTTATTGAATTAAATATTTTTTCCATAAAACCAAAACTAATTTTAAAGTTTTTAAAAATATATTTCATTACTATGGTGTATGAAAGTTTATTTACACGTGACAAACATATAAAATGTCGAAATATGCATTTAAAGTAAATTAAATGCTTAATTATGGAAAAAATATTTTTGTGAGTAATGTTTCAGAAACTTTGAATCAGATTGTACAATGAATTCATATTTTAAATTTAAGGTATTAAAGTGTTTATGATTTTTTTATATTCAAGATTGCAAAGAAAATATTAATAAAATAAAAATTCTTTCAAAGTTTACAAATGTTCATGGCTTGTTTTTTTATTAATAGTGATTAAGCTTTCACACATATTTATGCACTCAACTCTCATTTTATCTTGTATTATTTTGTGAAATTATTTTATTCTCTGTTTTTTACCCAAAACTCATTAAAATATGTATACAATGATCGGGAAACTCAGTGTGGATTTTTCTATTTTTTTTTCACCATCAATATATTTCTAGCATTTATGAGCAATGTTCTAAATTAGTTAATGATTTGAATAATGCATATTTCTTTGACACAGACACCTTTTGTACTCAGATATAAAATTCATTGAACATCTACCAATGAACCTTACTGCGGAGTACAAAAGGATAAAATAAAAAGCATCAAATTACTTCAGTAAAAAATTGTACTCCACAAAATGCTAAAGCTATATAAGATGAGTTTCAGAATATTAAGTTAGATTTCAGGAAAAATATCCATGAGAATAAATATAATCTCACCTGTTCACACAAGAAATTAATGCAAACTAATCACAACTGACGCACATATGCACTACATTTAATAATACTTATGGAAATCTGTTATCTTTGGATCACTAATTATCACAAACTTAAGATAAACATTTTAATTTATGCTTTATTTTTATAATTAAAACCAAATTTAATTTAAAATGTATATCAGTTGAAATAAGCAAGAAAAGAAATTGGAAAATGATTTATATTTCCTTCAGATTTGTGAACAAAAAAGTTTGTGCGTATTCACTTCTTGTGATGAAAAAAATATTATACACGAAGTATTTGAATTCTATATATCATACTGTTAGATAATCAAGTATTTTTTTGAAAAATAAGAAAACAGAATAGTCTACCATCAACGATCATAAAAATAGAATTGTGCTTAAAATTAGAAAGGATATCGTGATCCTTGAAATTGATTGAAAAAGTTGTTGATTGTGTTGAGAAAAAGATGAAGAAGTTTTTAATATGTGTCATGTGCTACCCAATTTTACCTTATAGCAGTTACACTTATTAATACTATAATTAAAAAATATTTTAATTAAATTACTAATATTTATTTTCTGTTATTCTTTTATCATTCGATATTATTAAAAATATTCACCTTAAATGAATTAAATCACATTCCTTATAAGTATAAACATTTTAATGTTAAATTTGCACTCATGTTAGAATTACAACATGTATACCATCATAAGTATTATAAGATGTTATTCAAATTATGGTTCATAAATTAATGCACGCATGACTACTGAAATTGTGTCATAAATAGAATTATTTATTTATTAATCTGAATACGTAAAATGGTTCTCAGAGAAACACACAAATCAAATTAACAACCATTTACACTTGCATTTACAATTATAAGTATATATACAGTATATTCAAATGTATATATCTGTAACAAACTCCGAAAATAAACAATAACTAGTGAATGGCAGAAAATGAAAAAAAAAAAAAAAAAAAAAAACGGAATCCATATTCTTTCCAACATGTAAAAGCTGAAATTGTGATTGATTTTTGTTGTGATGAATATAATAACCAGTACAAAATAATAATATTCGATATATCAGTTTCTTTTAAAGTAAAAATAATAAAACATAGATTTTAGAAAGTAAAATGAAAAACAATCTAACTGAAAATTATTGATTCGACACTTACACTTTCAATATTAATTATAGATTCTGGATTAATCAATTTTTGTGAATTGATCAGAATGCAATTACAACAATTTTCTGGAAACACAAATGATTTTTAATATTTTATTTTAATCATTATTTAGCAAAATAAGTAAACATAACGCTAAATGAATTTTCTTCTACTGAAATAATTGCGAATCATATATAAAATAAGTATTTTCAAAACCATATCTGTGAAAACAGATATTGGTTTCTATTTAAAAAAAAAAAAAAAAAAAAAAAAAAAAAAAAAAAAAAAAAAAAAAAATTGTCGTTTTTAATATGCAAATTTATTTATATGTTTCTAAAAACTTCAGTCCTATTTATCTTCAAGAAAAATATTTTATCACATAAATTAGATTTTCTAGACCATCACACACATTCGTTGTTTTAAGGTTTATTAAATCTTAAAAAATTAAATAATTTTTGACATATCTAATTTAAAAAATTTTAAACATTATAAAGTTGTTTATCATTATATTTATCTACAAATTGATGGTTTATTGAAGTGCGTAAATGAAATTGGTTTAAGGCAAAATTCAATTCTAATATCTTGTTAGAAATATCACTTAACCAATTAGTGTTCTAATACTAATGATTTAGGACTACAGAAGATTAAAAGCTAGAATAAGCATTCTCGTTGGATTTTTCTTAAAACAGTTAGAGAAAATAGTGGCGAGAAATTCTGATCAACTTAAATATTTATAGGGCTGTTGACCTATGAATATATTTTGTGATGTCTTTTTCATAAATATATGTAAATG
>JAPDSC010106837.1:0-11976 GCA_026290005.1 Latrodectus geometricus
TATATATATATATATATATATATATATATATATATATATATATATATATATATAACCATCTCCAATTATACTCTTCAATGTGAGCTGTAAGTATGTTAGCATAGAGCTAAAAAAATGTCAGTCATAACCTAACCCAACATAACCTCCACCATTGGAAATCTCGCAATTTTACACGTCAGGTGTCTCGATTTCATTCTCTGAGCAGCCCTCCCCCGATCACATGACCAGTGAAGATTTTGACTGGATTGACCCTTTTGACAGTCCTTTTCTTGTTTATAATATTTTCAAGATTCACTGGTTCGTGGATTTGGTTTAGTCTGCTTCTAGATCATGAGGAATAAGAAAACAATAAAATTAATATGAACTTCCTGAAAATTCTTTATCAATCAATTTTCACGTGTATCTAGTACTGCTAACAATAAAAGTAAATACTTATCACAATGAGATCACTTTGGCACAAATTAGTAGGACCAACTAACTAGTAGGACTAGTTCGAAAATTTGTAATTTAGATCACAGACACTAAACAAGAAAATTAATGTTCTGTTTTTGAAATCACATTTTTCGAATTACATATTTGATTTTTTTTTTAACTGAGGAACACATGAATACGCCCTGATATCGATCAAATATCTTACTAAAATGATATCTCTAAAGAAAAATAAAAAGTAATAGAGTATCAATGAGTTATTAAACTATTAATTTCAATCCATTGTCAAAGTGAAAAAAATTAAAATCGTTAATTCAAAGCAGTGCTTTTTCTTGATAAATATCCATTTCAGATTAAGTTTGATATATAATTAGCGTAAAAAAAACTTTAGTATTAATTCTACATTATCTAATTTAAAATCCTTCCAAACTACTGAAAACAGGTGGGAATCGAACTCACGAGCTACTAAATTTATGTCCAGAGTGCTGATTACTCAGCTCTTAACTCAGCTTTCTAGGGGCAAATATATAATTTTTTAACCCTTTTTACAAAACAATTTTCTTAAAACTCGATAAAAATATTTAAATGTATATTTTTGACAGTAACTAATATATCTCTATCCTTTACAATATCTATAACTAAACAATTAAAAAATTAACTAATCAATAAGATGTGCCAAATTTATTTACTTTATACATTCTTGTGGGTACAACGTAAGCATTTATAGAACTTGTATCTTATTTGATTCAATGGAAATCAGTGCCAAGATGATTTATTCATGAATGAATCTATAATTAGACATAACAAAATAAGAATAACTGATTAGTCAATGAAAGCAATTTTATGAACATGGGTTTCTATTATGAAAGAAAGCATTCAAGGCCACAAAATGAAACATTTATAATAGCGCAGTTGATTAGTGCTTCTGGGATGTATGAATTAATTACAACATTTAACTGAGCTCTTATGCGAATGTAGTAAGCTGTCATACTTATATAGTTATTTCTGTGAAATGCCAGATGCAAACTTTGTTATGAAGTATTTAATATTTGCTAAAACTTCTATCCATGTTAAATCTTTCTTGTGATAGTTTTAATCTATTTTGTAATACATCGAAAAATGAAAAATAATTTAAAATGTAAGAATTTCAAAATAAGTTTGTATACATATACTTATATATATTTCAAAACATTGTTCACAAAAATGCAGTTTAATTTCATATTGAAATAAATTAAAAAAAATTATGTAAATAAACTGAAAATTTATTTATAGTATTTATGTAAAAAATTAAATATTGAAATGAGTTAAAAATTTAAATATGCTTTCTTGATATGTTTATTATTTTATTTCTAATGGTGGCCACCCTTGAGCAAGTAAGTAATAATAGCCCATTTGCCGCAAAAAGCCCGGAAACTGCTACTCATTTTATCGTTACCCAGTGGGCACCTGAGAACCAAGTCACGGAGGTACGACTAGCATCGCCCACGCCATACCCGTTTATAGGGTGGACCACATTCATCCATCATCTGAGGAAAGGATAAGAAACACAGAGAAAGAGAATGTACATACATGCCCAAGCCGGGATTCAAACCCAGGTTCTCCCCATCCGTAGTCAGTTACGCTAACCACCAGACTGGTTGGGGGGCGAATCTCTTTATTCTTTAATTTATTGTTTATTAAAAGTTTTAAGATATGATTTGGATAATGAATTATATATTTTAATTAACACTCTAAATAAAATATTTTGAAGCATTACTTTTTTTATTTTACAATTTTTGGTTTGGTTCTCTAAAGATTTTAAAATGAAAAATGTGAAAGAAATTTCAATCAATGAAATTGTTAACAGTTACGTTTAGAAGTGGGAATTGAACCTACAATAGCTGAAGTTTGAATGGGACTACCAGCTTGGTGAAAAACGTTTATTGTTACCCTTTAATTTCAAAATTGAAAAACATTTTTCTACTATAAATAATAAATCTAATAATTTTTACACTCTCAAAATTCTCACAGAGGTAAAATGCAAACTAGTCCTTGTATTTTAAAAAAAAATATTTAATTGAACTCTAATTTTATAAAATCTTGCATAACATACATGTGAAACATGCAAATATACATTAAAAATCATGTAAATATTTAAAAAAAGTTTAAAAAATATTTTTGTTTAATTAAACTAGTTGTACTAAATTAGTTACGAAATAGAGAAAAAGGAATTCATGTTTTAATGTGTGTGTAATTGTAATATAAGGCTTATAGCATTTGATGCAGATATTTAAATTCATTTAAAAGTTAGATTACATCAAAATCTTACTTAAGCTTTTGTTGTTCAATTAACTATCTTTATTTTATTTGCCTTTATATTTTGTGTATTTTTTTACTCAAGTGTGTTTATTCGCCCATTACAAAATAAGTAATCTCTTTATTTCTTTGCAGTAAGTCTAAGACAATTTAAGAGGGATTTTATTATTATTATTACACATCAGTTTGAATACCTCTTAAATTTCTAGATAAAAGTACATTCAAAAGCTTTATTTTGGGCATAAAAATCTTTAATACCTTGCACTAAGTTCTGGCAAAATTGTACTTGGAACTGAGTCCATCACTTAAAAAGGTGAATGACCGTCTGTCCTAATTTTCTTTAAGACCGATAGCTTAATTAATTAATGAATCTTTAATGGGAAACATTAAAGATTCCCAGTAAAAGAATATTTAATGGGGACTTAATTTGAAACAACAATGAGAGTGATCTCTCTCGTATATATGACTTAATTCAATTAACTTGTTAAAATAATCTTGTAACTATTGCTTAAAAAGGCGTTGTATCAACAGCGGGTGAAAGTTGGCATGTTCCCAGATAAGTTTTATCAATCGATATATAGCAAAATAGCTATTTTAAGAAAACAAAATGCATGCATTAAATATTTAAAAATAAATATTTACTTATATAGTCAATAAAACAGACTTTAACGCAAAAAATAAATAATAATGCATAAGAAATGTTAAAACATAAAAACCATTTTATTTTTTATCGTATTAAATAAAAAAACTTTTTATTATTAAAATTATTCGATAACTTTTAGAATGCATTGACATTACAAAATCTACATAATATTGATTTATCAAAACAAATCATAATAATATTGATTTATGTTGATAACCTAGATGGAGATTTTAAAATTGATTTTAAATTGTAACACATTATAACATCTGAAATCTATGATAAGTATATAATTTTTTTTTGTTTATTAATTTTATACAAAAACATTTTGGACCACGAAGCAACCAAAAGCCTTAGTAAGCCATTTTAATATCTACCATGTAATTACGTTCTGGGAGTACTTTTCATAAGATAATGGGCCATGATTACTCGTTTTAAGAAGGAAAACTCACAAGCACACACTCTGTGATAACATTCTTTAAATTTTACTATAAACAATGAAAATTTTATTAAGTTCTTAAAATAGTTCTCCATTTTCTATGTTTTTGGTAACCTACTTTACTCTCGGAACTTTCTAAATAGGGCTATAAATGCCTAAATATGACAGCTTTGTGTCCCCAACACTAAAATATTTTCATTTTCTTTCTACTTTTTTACTATCCATTTAATTTCAGATTGACTTAAATTTTAATGATGAATATATTTGCATTAAGATAAATATGATTGTATTTATTAATGTCTTTCTAAAGAATTATTCTACAAGTAAGTATAAGATGTGGTGTTTCCTGAAAAAAATGACATTAAAAAATAAAATTTATTTATTTTAAATGTTTTTACATATAGATATTTTTTAAAATATTGTTTATTTCAAAATTGTCAACAAAAAGGCTTATTTTTCATGTTTGAATTTCATTTTTTTATGGTTAATATTTCATTTTTAGTGTCCGTACATATTAGAGCTATTATAGATAACAATATAGTTAACTCTTATTTGTTTGCCCGGAAAGTTCATTCAGATATTTTAAGACAATTAAAACGCAGCTCATTTAAATATTGATATACATTTATTAAATTATATAGGTACCATTCTGCTCCACAAACTTTCTCTATTTTTCGTGTAGCTTGAGAATTCCTTCCTTCCAGAACCTCTAAGATTTCTCGGCAAAAAATGTGTCCAAATGGGTTTTGATCTCCACCAAAGAGTCGAAATTTTTCGTATTAAGGGAAATCCTTCATTCAGTATCCTCGTCATAAAACGCACATATTTTATTTACCGCTTGTGTGGCATTTTTACCCTTTCGGAAAAAGAAAAGCATTCAATGCCTAGAATGCACTTTATTTGCCATCCTATTCTAAGGCGTACTATTCTAAGGTGATAAAAATGAACGAATTGTAACCAAACTTTTTTCTAAATATTACTCTTTTAGAATATGTAAACATGTTATTTGCTTTCAATAATTGTGATATATGCAGTCAAGTCTCTCGCGCTTTCTACGCGCTATGAAATGTGATTTAATATTTTTGCGGGGGCGAAAAAAGGTATTTAAATTTGCATAATCTTCCTTTTCTTCACAAGCACAACTCTTTACAGCCCTTGGTTGTCTCAACCACGAGCGCCTCCAGCGTTTTCTATCATTAAAGAGTCTTCTCCAATTCTCAATTTTCAAAGTGTATAGAGCTCATTCAGTATCTTCCAACCATCTAGTAGGTGTTTCAGGATCCCTTAGGTTTTAAAAGTATTAAGATTTGTGTGGGAAAATCATCCAGGGGTTTCCAAACATTGCCATGCCATCTTAAAAGCTTATTACTAATGATTTGTGTCATCCGCGCTTGTTTATACAGCCTGTACAACAGTTCAAAATTCTATCTAGCTCTCCAACGTCATTCTTCTTGCAATGGGACAAAGATAATTCTGAAGATTTTTCTCTCGAACATATCAAGTAGTCTTTGTATATCTTTATTTAGAGTCCAAGTTTCACACTAGCATTGAATAAAACAGATTTTATAAGCATCTTAAAAAATTTTAATTTAGTTTTATGGCTGATAAGCTTAGAACTTAATTGCCTTTTCAGCCGAAAGTATCATTTATTCGCCATTTTGCTTTTGCTATCCCTGTTTAGTAGTTAGCGTGCCTGACTATAGATGGGGAGGACCTGGGTTCGAATCCCGGCAAGGACATAATGTATTTTCTTTCTCTGTGTGTTTCTTGTCCTTTCCTGAGATTATGGATGAATGTGGCCCAACCTATAAATGGGTTTGTGGAGGTGTGACGTGGTAATGCTACTCGCCTCCGTGACTTGGTTCACAGGTGTCCACTGGGTAACGATAAATGAGTAGCAGTGTCCGGTCTCATTTTGGCAAAGAGTCAACCACCCACTGCCCGCCACTGGAAGAAAAAACATTTACGCATATTCTAGGACTATCGTGACCCTTTCTACATATAACAGAAAACTAATAATTGGATCAACCAAGTGCCCCGCCGTTGGGAAAAAAATAAAAACTTCTGCTATCAAATTTTTTTTGGACGTTTATTTTTACCATTAATAATTGTGCCAAATTAACTAAATTTTTTAATTTTTTCAAAGGTGCAGACATTGATGCATAAAGGTTTAGATTAGTTTAATAGAGAGAGAAAATGCCATAAATTTGGATTAAACTTTATTAATAGTGAGCCCCATTTTTGTGTCGGAAGATTCAAGTGCTAAAAAAGCCTCTTTTGCTGCTTTCTTGACTTTTTTTTTTTAAAAAAAAAAGGTGCTGTCATAAATACACACATTGTTAAAATAATTGACAATAGAGAGTTAGACTTTCATAAATTTGTTTTTGTCATCATTAACAGTAAGGTCCATTTATGTAGCGGAAGATTCAAGTGTTGAAGAAAAGCCTTTTTACTGCTTTTTCTGACTTCCATTATTTAAAAAAAATCACTAGAAGCACTATCTGTTTTTGCTGGAGCAATAACTATCCATGTATATTAACGCTGCATTTTTTTTAGGAATACCCGCTGTATACAACTTAAAATTATTCTTCAGATTTCGATCTAAACTAATATGAGTAAATGTTCTTTAATTTTTGTTTTACATTTATATATTCTCCTTTTCATAACACTGATGTCTATATTAAAGTTAATTTATAGATATTATTAAAGAATAATTTAGAGTAATTTATCTAGCACATTTTATTTGTAAAATTTGTAAATTGCATGTGTAAAATACTTTGACCTTTATGAATATTCCATATCGCATTATTATGTGTCACATAAAAGACAATTTCAAAAAATTTGTAATGTTGAAAAGAAATGGACAAACTTCTTTAAATATGTTCAAAATAATTTGCAAGTCGTTTCAGAGGTTGCTTTTTATTTTCTGTTAGAAAGGAAAATGTACAGACATTGGCGGCAATAGGTCATTCATTGTAGTTTTAATTGAGACACAATTTAATTACAATTTGTCTTTGAAAAATAGTCCCGGAAGAAATACATGAAAACATAATTGCATTTACGTCAGACACCAAGAGTTGACAATAATCCACTTTGACAAGTTGCTGAAATGTCAATAGTGCGGTTTCCTTTTGATCTATTCAAATGAAATTGTTTTTCAAAGGCAATTACATACATTAACATGATCAATCACGCATCGTATTTGCCTCTGTTGAATTGTTAAGGAAAAGATAAGTGTTTTATCATTACCGATTATTGTGCGTTGGCGTTGGGTTGACTGAATGTTGCTTGTTGCGTGAAATGTCTTACGACATAACATATATTAATATTGATAAATCAAATCAGCGCTAAAACTGCTATAAGTTATTTTAATAGCCAGCGAATGAATTGCCTTTTTAGAGGACTTTTCATCGAAAGTGAGCTGTATTCCTATAATGCAAGGGAGGAAACCCGGAAAACTCTCTTGCATCTAAACCTATAGGGGATGCGGTGACCTGGTTGGTTGGGGATTTCCTTTTTTTTTTATCGGGAAGTAGTAAGTTCGAATTGCAACCCAAACAAAGATAATGGCGTGTTCGGTAATGGCGTCTGGGGTACGTTAAATATATCGTGGTCGCATTGTCCTCCATGTGAAGTGATACCCCTAGTGGTGGCAAGCCATGTATAGGAGAGTCCTCTATTTAATCCCTGCTTCTAAATTACGAAGATCACCAACCGGCTGCTTCTCTCTAACTTGCAGAGCCCAACTTAGCGGTAAGTACAGGGAAGCATTATAGAGAAACAACAAAAACCTAACCAGATAGATGTGCATGCAGAAGTCAGACGCATAATACTTATCTCCCGCTTTTCAACAGGAGTTTGTATCGAACCCGAGACTTTTTCACTTAGAAAACGGTTTTCTTCCACAAAGTTACGGGAGCACACGTGAGGTATTCCTAGATATATGTGAATCTCTTATTGTTTGACTATTTCAGGCTTAGAACTCTGGATTTTTCATTCTAAAGTGCCTTGCTCTAACAGTAGACCATAAGTCAGTACACATAAAATATCAAATTTGTATAATCCTATCTGGTTTCTTGAAGAATTGTTAATATTGCATAGTAGTAAATGTTTATCTACCACTTTGTACCACCCCTTTTATTGCTTTGCATATAAATAATTACTTACTTAAAAGTGTTGGATAGTGAGTGATTGCAATAATAATATTACAATCTAGTCTAGGATAATGATTTGTTGTAAATATTAGTTTGGGGAAAAAGTAATCCATTATTTTTTCGGTAGACGTCTGTAGTGATTGATATCTCGTGAGGTATCTATCAAACAATTTCAGATTTATGCTCGTTGGAAAGGAGACATTTGACTCTAAAATTTTCTCTTGCGGTTTTTCGTTTGATTCATTCAGTTACGAGTACAAGGTTTTAAAAATGGAAGACAACAAACAGAAAATTGGATACATTTTCGTTTTTCTCTTGTAACGGCGAAAAAGATAGCCGGGTGGCTAAAATTGTTTTATCGTCCTATATATGACTGTAACAACCAGTTACGAACAATTTTGGTTTCGTCGATTCCGTTCGGGTATTTTTGATGTTAGAGATGCACCTCGCATGTGAATACAGCATCGTCGAAAATGTCTATAAAATATCAAAAATGGTCGAAATTGACCGCAAGTCAGCAGTAGTAACGCGCAAGACCTAAAAATCTACATGAAAACTGTTTTAAACCTTTTTACAAAGCGAATCCAAAAGAAGTTACATAAAGTTCACGTGAAAATAATGGATTTCTTTTTCCCCAAACTAATATAATTTTTGCGTTTAGATTTGCAAAAAAAAAGATGAACTATCTAGACTTATTTAATTAATTAGATATAAAGTTCGATTTCCACTGTTGATAGATATGGATTTTTAATTCTCTGAAAAATGTCAAAACCGGTCGAATTGTACTTATTGTGCAAAACCAAGTCTATAAAATACCAAACTAATTATTATATCTGATTTTTCGTTATTTAAATTTGCTTGAAAATTCTCTTCTTATTTTGAATGATTAAAATAATATTATAAAATGAATATTTTATATTTAGATTATTTATTGATTAAACTATTTATAAAAATAAATATTAAATTTGCTGGATTATTTACTTGACTTACAGAAATTATTTATCTATAATTTAATTATTTATTTAAACTGAATATAATAATTTAAAATAATAAACTAAGTTTACTAATGTTTCCAATTTATAAAATTATAAAGGCTGATAACTTGTGCATTTTGGTAAAATTTCATTAACAAATTTAATTTTTCTTGTTGATATTTTCTTATTTATGAGCATTTATTTTTTTTCTGTTTAAACTAAATACACAAATGAAATAAAATAATATCTATCCAAAAATTAATTATTTTTATATATAATTGTATATATTTTAAATTATTCGCTTTTAGTCTTAATAAGTTTGCAGAGAAAATTATGATTACAGCATTTTTTAAATTAAAAGTTTTGTTCATGAATGAATCTAATAATTTCATTCAATCAGATTTTAAAAAAGTTAAAAATTTCACAATATGGATCCATATATCATTTAAACTACAGCAAAAATTATAAGTTTTTAATTATTATATAACTATTTTCTTAAAAATATGTATTTTTTTTATCATTTAGTAGATTTTTACATTATTTACAAAATAATGTATTATTGAGGAATATTAAAGAGTTGAAGTGAGACTTAGGACACATAATTTTGGCAATAACAATCAACTTGCAATGTTAAATTGACTTCCGGCAACAAACTATCTAGACCGTAAACATATTTATTCAGGTGATATTGGCGAAGTACAACCTGAATCTTGAGCGATGAGCAATCACCTTGTCTGTCCTGCGCAAGAAAATAGTTCCACGAGCAACTATCTCTCTTGTTTCAGTATCGATGGCTCTTTAAACTGTTTCAAATAGCAATAAACACACTTTATCCGGAATATGTAGGTTTATACGTTTTTGTAACCTAGTGGCAAAGAATTCCTGGTTGATGTATATTTTATTCTCCTTTTATTCGCACTAAAATGATTTCCAGTTGTTACAATGGTACAGTTCCGGACATTTTTATTACATAATGATATTCATGATTATAAATAGAGTTATCTAAAACAATCAGAGAAAGTAAAAGTTGATGATAAATCTGAGATTTCCATTTATCAAATTAATATAATATATTATTATTTTATTACAGAGATTTAAGGTTAAATTATTATTTGAAATTACTTATTATATCAGTAAAGCAGAGTACAGTAGTTTTATTTAAAAGAAAATATTGACTATTACGCAAACGATTAGGACATAAAATTATGAATTGTTTTTGGCAACAATTTGAAAAAACAGGTAAAATCAAAATAATGTGAGTTTTTTTTTCAGTAAGAGATCAACTGAACAACTTTCTTTCTTTGCGATGAAACAAAAAGGCTGGAATAAATTTATAAAATGTAAGATAATTTTTTTTATTATAAATAATCCTTTGTTGGACTTAAAGATAGTCTTAACGGATCATTTTGCATTTATATTACTTCCTACTTAAAATGTGTTATTTCAATTATGTAATAGTACAGGATACTTTATTGTAAACAAATTTATAAATGTAAATTGTTGTTGCTTATCCCCCTGGTGCAGGAAAGCCCACACCAGGTTCGGAAGATCTGGCATAGGGTAGTACCCAGCTTCTTTTTTGGAGAGGATCCACAAGGGCAGAAGACTGACTTGACCACTGAACACACATGCCATAGGTACCAATTTATAAGGTAGGCAACCATTTATACAAGGAAAGGACAAAGGCAGGTTAGAGTGAGAGAGAAAATACATTCATGCCCGAGCCGGGATTCGAGCCCAGACCCCCCTATCCACAGTCAAGCATGAGGACCACTAGACCGAGTAGGCGGCAATGTAAATTGTAGAGCATACAATTTACAAAACTATTATTTGTGTGTGAATAACTTCTATCTTAACGAGGAATAAGTTACAATATGCATGGAAAACTTGGTTAAGAAAATAAATACATCAAAAGGAAATCATATCAGTCAAATATTCTTTGACACAACGTATTGAATAATTTAACACATAATAACTGCATAACTTCATATTGGCCTTTTAATTCATTCTATCCATCTGTTTCAAGGGAGAAAATACAGAAAAATAAACCCTAAAAGTATATGTATGAAAAAATCATTAATGTGGTATCTCCATTCTCCAACAACGTCTGGTATCGAACCTGGGTCTTTTGCATCAAGCTATGCAAAAGTCAGCTTAATAAATCACTCTTTTGGTGCTGTATAGTGTAGGCAGCCTAAATGCTATGAAAGATGTTATAAGATTTCCTTAATCATCCACTGCGTTTTTGTCTTATAGAAAAACTTTTTATTGATGGGGAACCATATTCACTTATCAAATTAAATGAAATCAGGAAAACTCCCAAGCATCTACCATGACAGACTTACATGCAAAAAGCAAGAGTGCTACATATCTTTGTGTGACAGTGATAAGGTTCAAAACTTGGATATAATTATTTCAATACTTGGCACTACGTTGTGAAGAGCCTATTGGCCTAAATTCATTGTAAAACATTTTGATATCCAACTCATAAACTCCTCTCGGGGCTTCACATAGTAATTAGACTTATTCATATATCGCAAAGGAGAAAACCAGGAAAATTCTGAAACAGATAGATGTACATGCAAAATGCCATTACACGTTATTCAACAGGGATCGAATATCTGACCTTTTGCTCTGAAGAACGTGAATCTACGTTTAACCCTAAATCAATCTATACCATAAAAACAGTGTTAAATCGTAAATTGAGTCATCAGCATAAAAGAAAAATAATTTAAGAAAATAAGCCATTATTTTAACTTATAATTTACTATCCTCTCTAATATTTTACTTTATTGTAGTATACACACGTACTTATTAGGCACCATTTTATTCGGATTCATTAATATAAAATATATTTTTTATTGTGATTTAAAAAAATTTAAACTACTCTATAAAATAAAATAAAATAGCCTAAAAATAGTATATGGGATGTACCATAAGTTAAATGTATGAATAAAATAGTTAATTATAAATATAAGAAGCAATGATGATTCTAAGAATTAGATTTAAAACAGAATAGTTTTTATACTGTTTATTAATATATAT
>JAPDSC010106844.1:0-30929 GCA_026290005.1 Latrodectus geometricus
TTTGCTAATAATTCATTGCATTCTATTTTCTGATAATATTAATATATCATGATAAGAAATATATTAATACTATAAAAAATGAGGATATTATAAAAATATTCATAATATATATTTTTGTATATTCATAGCTAGTCTATATGTTAGATGAAATATTAAGCTTATTATGGATGGAAGTTTCTGTGAAGCTTGGAATAGAGGGCGCTACTATCATGGAGATCTAGAAAACTTCCTGCACAAAACTTCCTGCTTACTGTTCATACATATATACATCGCCAAAAGGAACCTTAGGCCAAATTTTGTACTTATTTAATTGAAATGACTTTATATGATTTATATTTAAGAAATTTTTTTATTTCAATCGGGTGCAAAATATATTTGCTGAAATTTTTAAATAAATATTTATAAAGTAAATAAAATATTCTTTCATCACCAAGGTATCCTAATGTTGCCAATAAGAGCGATTTTCCACAAAATATGGCAACCCATCAAAATTATTTAAGTTAAAATTTAAAATGTTTTAAAAAAATTGCAGGATTATTATGGTTTGCACTGATAATAAAAGATATGGTTTTAACGGAGAAAATAGAAAAACTTTCAAAAGTGGTTATAAATACTTAAAAATATTTAAACGAAAATTTTTATCATTACATTGATTTCCAATGGGAAATGAGAACACCGGAAGCATTTGAGATGACTTCCGGTTAACAGAGGTTTGATTTTGTTTACATTGAAAACTCCATCCATATTTAGAGATAAATTATATTCTAAAAATTAAAACAGTTTCTAAGAAGTTATCTTTTAAAATCAAAGGAATAATGTAAAAATCAAATATTTGTCCTAGTAGTGTTTACATTAAATATTCACAAGACAGTTTTTAATAAAAGCCTAAATTTATACATGAATCTTAAGAAATATTTTGAAAGAATTGAGTCCATTGAAGTAAACTTAATATAGAATTTATGTTTATTACTATCTAATCTATTATTTTTATTATATTTTTCCTTATTTTTTCAAGTTTAAAAAGCTTACTAAATTATAAAGAAATAGTATTTTGAAATAAATTTCTTTATAATTATATTTGTTATTTTTAAGTTGATAAAATCTCAGTATCATTTTAAAAATTATGTAAAATTTTCTTTCCCTTAAAATCAATAAATTTCTTCATTTTTAATTGCAAAATTACAATTTATATAAGCAGTTTACTTAAATATATGCTACACACTTAATTGCTATTTAATTTCTAATTTTGTATTTATGTGAAATAGATGAACACATGAATGCAAAAGTCAAATGCATCGGAATATAACGAAAGTTTTCCGTTATCTATTTACGTTGGGATATTTATTTATATTTTGTCTGCTTATATTTAGTATTTAAAAGAAGATTTACCTTAGAATACTGCTTTGTCAGATCTGTAAAAACACATCGTTATCATTAAATACAAGGTATCTGAAATTATTAGTATGTTACTATATTAAAACCATTTTATTACCATTTCTATTGCAAAAAGTCAGATAGTTAATGTCACCAAATCTTGTGTGCAGCTTCTGATATTTCTGTTGTAACATGACACTGTGGTGGTTTGATACCAAAAGTAAAGACTATGGCATTGAAGAAGCAGTGTACTATCTCTGTCCGGCCTACCAATGTTGATAAGGCCCGCCTTCGAGAACTTGTGGAAGATAATTAGTATTCAACTACTTGATAGTTAGCTCAGGAGGCTACATTGGTTACTGTATGCATCGTTGGGTGTCACGTAAGTTGACTCAAGCAGATAGGGGTAAACATGTTAAGGTCTGCACTGATTCGCTCGAATATAAAGGGAAGGACAATATCCATGCATTAATATTCAATTCGGATCGTCACTTGTGATGAAGAGTGTAATTAATTCAACAACACAACCCGAAAAAGTGGCTGCTCCAGATGAGCCCGTCAGTAGAGCTACAAAGAGTAATTTAACTAAAAAAAAAAAGATCGCGCTTTGTATCTGATGGGGTTGCAGTGGTATTATCCGCAAAAAGTACTTGAAAAAAGTAAAACCTTGGACAACATGCACAACAATAAGCTTGTCCATGATGACACTGCTACCTAATCCAATCGTCAAACTGAATACCAAGCAGGAAGGTATTGTTCCATTAATTAAAAGCAAGACAATATAAGTCTGCATTCACAGAATGGACTTTGTATCATCTCAAATAAGAATATCCCCACCCACTATAAATCTCCGACATAGCTCCTTCTGACTTCTACCTTTTTCCCACCTGAAGTTTGAATCTTCAGGTGTTAAATTCGATTCCACTCAGGACGTCCATCATGAAGTGAAACTGTTTTTTGGACCCAAGGCCACCAAGTTTTTGGGCAGACCAACCACCTTTTCGGGTTATGATTTTCTGCAAAAGTTTTGATAGTTTTTCAAAGCCTGCGGTTTTGAAAAACTATCAAAGCTTTTTCAGAAACTCTTAGATTTAAGTGATAATTACATACCCCACTAAAAATACTGCTTTCATATTTTGTCTAACTTTATTATGAACAGTTTTTGGTAGAAAACACTTGTTGTAATCTGATATTATAGCTTATCCATTTAACATGTAAAATGTTATGTTTATAATTCAATTCATGAAAAAAGTAATTAAAATATATTAATTATTATTTTTTATATTAAAAATTTCAGCTTCCAAAACAATTAGTTCAGTTAAAATTAATTTTAAGTATATACATTACATTTCATCTGTAATTAAAATTCATAATAAAATTAAAAAGTCAACGTATAATTAAAATCATTCGATAGTTCTATCACTTTCAATTTATGATTTAATGTGTTTTTCAAGTTAATGCATTTATTTAAGAGAATACGAAATATACAACAGTAAAAACAGTTTTTAAGAATAAAAGTTATTTATTCTTAAAAAACTGTTCAAAATGATATCTATAATAAAAAATGAATTCAAAAATTGAATTAATTCTTCCATTATTTTCACATACTATTTTGATTAGGTTGGTGTATATCGAATTTTTAAAATATTTCTCATGTTTTATTTAATAATTATTGCTTTTATAATAATGAAAATACAAACACGTGAGGAAAAAAATGTCATAAATATATTTTGGAAGCTAAGTTCTAAGGAATTCAATTTTCAGATGAAAACTACTGATAAAATTCATATTTTGAATAATTTTTAATTTTTATATTCTACAGTGACAGTTTATATATCAAATAATTTTATTTCTTACTGATTTAAACAAAAAAAATCTGAAAACGTTGATAAACTATAAGAATGGAAAAGTTGTTTATAAATTAAACATTTTTCATTATAAATCTAGTTAATAATAATGTTTTGAAAAAAAAGAAAGAAAGGAAAGAAAAGAAAACGAAAATAAGTTGAGAAATTATTTGATAATTTAAATCTTTGTGGAAAAAAAGAAATAATTTTTTAGAGAATCACTCATATTTTAAGTTTTTACAAGATTTAGTGTAATTCAATAAGTATTTTTTTTATTTCGTTTGAAATTGTTTCATGATAATATTTTATTGCCTTGAGCGTTTTTAAATACTTTTTTCGTTCAGCATATTTATGGATTACATGGATAAATTGAAAAAAAGCTGTATACGCAGACTGAAGAGAAAGTGAGAAAATAAAAAGTGCAAACTTTTTATTTTCTCTGATAAATATTCACATATCATTTTAAAATCATTTTCTGATCACAAATTAGGGTAAACTTGACAAACAAATTCCTTATTATAAAGAAAAAAATAAATTTTCCAATAGATAACTTAAATAATAAAATACAGTGTTACTGTCTTACTCGTATGGAAGAATATATGCAACATAAAAATTAGGAATGTTGATGTTTATTGATTACAAAATGTATTACCCCTCCTTAAAGATAATTTCTGTCTAGTGGTTAGCGTACCTGACTACAGATGGGTGGGATGTGGGTTCGAATCCTGGCTCGGGCATGGATGTACTGTCTATCTCTCTTTCTTGTCTTTGTCCTTTCTTTGTGCCTACCCTATAAACGGGTACCTATGGATGTGTGTACTGAGGAAGTCGGACACTACACCAAATATGGTTCAGTTGGAAAAGTGGGGCAGCGCACCCCATATTGCCGGCCTGGCTGGCGCACGACAACAGCAACAAAGATAATTTAAAATATTGTTAAGTTATGCAACCCAAGTTTGGTCACTAGATTCAAATATCTTTTTTATCAATATCTAACGTATCCTACATTATCAGATATTTTTTATAATTGTCTGAAAAATATAAAGTCTGTCAAAAATTCTTCAGAACAGTTTAACTAAGCTTAGTAATAAAAGTAGCGAAAATAATTTTCTGAGATAGAATTTGGAAGAACAAAATTATAATATAATTTGAAACAGGATTTAGTAGTGTGAAATTAACCTAAAAAATAGTGCAAAATAAATTACAAAGTTGCTCTAAATTTAATAACCACAAAAGTGCTAAAGTACATCCATCAAAGAACTGAAATGCAAATATATTGGGATATTTTACTATTTATTTAAATTTTTAAATGTCATAAGACTTTTCCAGATAACTGTATTTTTATTTTTTTTTAAAAATAAATTGATTTAGTGAAATTTCAAATTCACTCAGGTTATGTTACAAATAAAATATGAAAATTCTATTATCATTTCTAAAGCATTCAATTACATTATAGATACACTACTTTTAAATTAAATCTTCAATTATCCAGTAATTTAAAAAAAAAAACAAAAAAACAATGTAATTCCTTAGTTAACGAAAAAAAGGAGCATAAAATCTTATAAATTTTTGCATTTTCCTTAAATATTTATTATAATTAAAATTATATTATTTTTTCAATAAAAAAGATTACTTCATTTAACATTACATACTTTTAAAATAATTTTAAATTCATTTTGATGGTTAAATTCTTAACATTTAATGAATTTCATAAGCTTTAAAAATCCTAGCAGTATAATTTCACGTATCTAAGTTTATTTTAATTAGCTAATATTATTTTGATTTTAAATTTAAATACACAATATATGAAAAAATAATTAGATAAACATAATCATCACAGCATTCTAAAATAGAATTCTAAATCAGAAATTAGGGAACATATATACTTATTTTTTAATCAATATTTAAAAGAAAAAACAAGATTGTAGTTTTTTACCTAATTTGATGCAAATCGAAAAATTAATCCAAAAATAATGAAATAAATGTACTGACAACAAAACTGAGCAAATGTGTCTTTAAAAAGAATTCTTTCATGTTTGGAAACATAAGGCAGACGATATAAAAGTTTGCAGAAGCTATTGCCATCTGTCTCCAACAAAACCTTGACCTTCATGTGAAACCCGCATCATTTTCTTCTTTGATTATCAGTTATTTGTTTATTGTTTTTTATTTGTATTGATATCAGTCCTATTACAAAATTCGGATCAATGCGTTTTGAAATAAAAAAAATTCTCCTAAATTGTTTTAAGATTAATATGTCAAGAAAAAACAAAATGTCATAATTTTTTTGGCAACAGATAAAAAGTGTAACACTAATCTCAAACAAAGCTGAACGTCAATTTTGTTTGTTATTTATTTGAAAATATTTGAATTAGAGTAAATAATTTATGCTGAACTTCGAAGAAGAGTTAATAATTATTGCATCATATAAAAATGCATAAATTGAAAACTGAACAAAATTTAAAATTATATATACATTTATATATATTTTTTAATTTGATTATTTTATTTTCCCATTATACTCTATTACAATTTGTTCTTTAAACTGATGCCCTATACTATTCATATATGAAATCATTTTAGTCTCCAAATAATAATATAAGTACATAATACAATTTTCTGCAAAAATAAGAATAATATATTATTTTAAGTATAATATTTATACTTTAATTGATATAAAGAGACATAATTTTTAAAAGTAATTAAATAAATGTCAACTTAATTGTATCCATTGTTTCTTATTGTAAATGTATAAACTGATAATTTTGTATTTACATATTTCCTGTGATTAAATTATTCATTGAGAAACAATAAATTAATTTGCCATATAATAGGTGTAATATTGCAACGAATATTACGCATTATTTACAAAAACAAATCTATTACATTAAATGAAAATAACTTTTGAAACAATATGGCTGATGTTACTTAGCATACTAATTAATGAAATTTTTATCAAATATGTATAAAAATTCAAATTATTTACAACACTAGCATTTAATAGATCAAATCACAAGAAAACTAAAATACTTTATTCTAAACATTAGCTTAAATATTTGAGGTAATTAGAGAACTTTTTTTAATTAATTCTAATCTTAAAATGCTTTAAATATGCTATTATTGTACAAAATGTTCTGGAGATTATGACGAAAGTATATATTATTTTGACAGAGTATATCGGAAAACCTAAAAGTCTAAGGTTACTGTAAGGTATTTGAATATCCACCTCTTGCTTTCGGAAAATTTATAGACCGAAAGAAAAAAAGAAGATAAGTCTTCAACTAACTACATAAGGGGCTTACCATGGCCTAATAATAAGACAGTGTTTATATGAGGAAAGCTCCCGGATTCGATTCAACGACTGTCGAATAACAGATATGAATGTTGCTTTTCTGCCGGGGTAGGAACCTAACCGTTTCTAGGTTTTCTTCTTTGCAATACGTGAATGTACTATAAAAAGTTTTCTCACGTCCACTAACTACAAATAAAATCTCCTATCAAGGCTCATTATCTGTAAAAAGATTTCTCAGATCGCAATCAACGCTCTGGGCACAGCCTTAAGCCGCTAGGGTGTCCACTACGTCATATCAAAAAAGCACTTTATTAGAGGTTAATCGTGATCTAGTGGTAAGAAAGTGCTTTTCAGAGAATGTGTGCAGCTGTTTGATCTCACAAATATGAACAATTAAACTGGAGATGCATGCATATCTGTTGAAGTGCGTGCTTGGGAATTTTCCAGGTTTTATCCTTTGAAACATGCGAATACGATTCATATCTAAGAAAGCTTCTTCCGGAAGACTATTATACGAAGTGGTTGTTAAAAAGACTTACAATGAGCTATGGCTATCCACTATGCAAAGACAAAATACCTAATCCGACAGACATGCTTGCAGACAGCAGAAATACATAACCACCATCTTTCGTTTTTTAACATCTTTTGAAACCTAACCAAGATCTATTACACCTAAAATCAGATTCACTTGACCACTATTTAGAAGAATCAAAGTATATATTACCTTAAATTTAATCAAAAATTATTATGCATATGAATTTTTTATTAACAGAAATATGAAAATGAAATCGTTTTATGAAACATATGAGGAATTGGAAGATGTACGCTAGTGCAAATATTAGAAACTATATTGATATATCGTTCTTTCATCATTTGTTGTCAAAAAGAAACTGATATAAATGCAAGACATTCCGACGGTTGTTTAAAAGCAGTATGAAGAGATATAAATATCAGTATTTATTAAAAAATATAATATTCAATGCACAATTTATTTATAAAATTACTTATGCTTAATGCTTGATCTGTTATTACGGTATATTCTTGATTAATTTTGACGTCAACGCCAATAAAAAAAAAGACATTTCAATTATTAATTGAATCTTATAAACAGTATTAACGCTCTTCTTACATATAATTAGATAGGATTTTTCTTTGTTGCTACTTAGTTTATTTTCGATAGCAAAAATAGGATAAGCCATCTAATTTCCAAATGTCGCTTTCATTTGTTTTTAGATAAATACTAAACAAGTTTTTCTCACGTATTAAGCAGCATTTATCTATTTAGAAATCGTCGCTCACAGCGTTAGGATGTTTTAGAGTGATATAACTTATTAATTTCATTGGTTGTTCACGTGGTGTAATTATAAAGCAGGTGAAAAAAAGAGCCAACTGATTTCGAACGTCCAGTTCCGCTTCTGGCAACATGAAAGTAGAAAGGGGTGAAATTTAATTTTAGATATAAAGGAAGTGATTTGGTAGACCTAGAGGGTGTTTCAAACGATAAATTAAAGAAAAGCACGTGAAGAAAAAAATAGCCAAAAGGCTTATAATTGACAGATATGTAACTAATTTTTGCAGAATTTTCCTGTTGCTTATTTGATAGACGAATTCTGGTATGGTGCACTCAATAATAATCTAGTTCATTATAGATTTTTATGAGAGTTTTGTTAATGATTATATCAAAAATATATTGATATATTTCATTTTATTTTATTTACATAATTAACTTACATTTTTCATTTTCTATGTTAAGAAATCTGAAAGTTTGTTTTCACGAGACAGGACATTATTTTGATGGAAAAATGCTTAATGGTAATATTAATTGGGAATTAATTTAAGTTATCAATTACTCCAACTATGAAAAATTAAAGTTAATAATATATTTTAATTTATAATTAATCTCGTATATAAATTTTATATATAATAGTAATAACATTAATAAAAAATACGAATAATAGTATATTTATAACAATGTGACTACTATAGTATTATTACTATACTAGTAATCATTGTTGTTATAAAAATACTAGAATTATAAATTGTTGTTTCATGTACCAGCCAGACTGGCAATATTGGGTGCACTGCTCTACTTTTCCGATTGAACCGTAATATTTGTGTGGAGTCTGACTTCCTCAGTACACATATACCATAGGTATCCGTTTACAGTGTAGTCAACCATTCACAACCCATTTATACAAGGAAAGGACAAAGAGAGAGAGATAAAGTACATCCGCATGCTCAAACCGGGATTCGAACACAGGTCCTCCCCACTCGTAGTTAGGTACGCTGACCACTAGACAGTTAGAGACAAAGGTACAAGTAATATTATAATAGTTTTAAAAGCGAATTTGTAAACTGTAAAACCAACATATTTATAAGATTATCTTATTCAAAATTCAATAATAAAATTTAAAGATTAATCAAAATTGTTTATTTTTTCATTAAGAATTTTATATTTAATGATTATTAAATTTTTATCTTTTTTATTGTGAAAAAGTTATTTAATATATAAAAAATCTAAATTTGAAAAAAAAATGATCTCATTAAGATTATTTATTGAATATTCACAAATGAAATTTTAGAAATTAAAACCGATCGATATTATACAGTTTGGATATAAGTTATTTTATATGAATAGAAACTATCTAATACTATGAGCCTAGATATATTTTATTATGTGATATATATCTATTATTTATAGATATAATTATTAAACAATGTTGTTACTATTATTTAAAAAAAATAATATTTATTAATTTAAATAAATAAAAATATTTATTATGTGTTTGAAAAATATACAAATGCTTAAAGATTTACTTTAAGATGGCATGTGCATTTAGTTTCTCGAAAATTTTCTTCAGAAATTAGGCTCAAGTTTTATTCGAAATGTCTCAAGCCTCTTTATTACATATTATTTCAATTTATCAAAGCCTATATTGACTATATAAAAGAACATTTGAAAAATAACTATCCTTTGATATGATGCAGGAATTTGTCTCATAATTAAAAACCAATTTAGGAAAATGAATTTAGTTTTCACTTATTTTAAGCCCAGTTATTATATCAAAGGTAGCTGGAATAGTAAATCTGTACAAATACAAATCTCTTAAAATTTAGTTGGATTGAATTTTTTAAATATTGAATATAAACTATTAGTACAGAAACTTTTATAACTATAAATATGATAAATAAGCATGAAATGTTTTAAACAAGCGAGATTCATAATGAAATGTTCGAAGTGCTAAATTTTATACTCATGACTTTTTAAAATGATGAAACTTCTTAAGATTCAAAGTGGTCACCTTTAGCATTAATACATTTCTGTGAGTGAATTTTTTTTAAGTTTAAATGCCTATGTGTTATTAATTTCTTGGAATTGACATAAAAACACATCAATCTCAACTTCATAATTCAGACGATATCCATGTAAGTTCGTTTTCAGATTAGGTAAATAAAGTGTTATTATCATTTTAATGTATTTTCTTAAAGAAATATATCTTTCAATCATATAAAATGAGAAGATACATTGTCAATGAAGAAAATGATAGATATTCCGTAGTAATATTTAATTGTCTGCAGGACAAGTATTTTACCAGCTATCTGTGATTGTATTCTATCGTTCACGGTTAATGGCTTTGACCACTTCTGCACTTCTGTAAAAAAATGGAATATATTTTATTTTTTCATAGCACGTTTCCTTTTCAAAAAATGCTTTCAAGGGATTACCTTCAAAGACTTATATTATTATTAATTTTGATGTGTTAGAAAAAGTCGTATTTATGATTCATTATCAGTAAAAGTTTTAGAAATATAAAAAAAAATATGACATCCCCATATTTTTAAGTAATAAAAAAGTTCTTTTACAGATTCTTACATGTTAATTTTGGGTGCCTGAAGCGGTGTTTAAATTATGGGGAAACAAAAAAGTCAAAGTATATATTTCTTATCCACAACTTCATGAATATGGCAGCAGATCAAATGTGAAATTTTTCTGTATCATTTGATATTTAAGGTGATTATCATTAATTAACATTTTCTGTATGGTAGAGGCAGTAATTAAAATATCCTTCCAGTGTGTTTTCCACCCTGAAAAAAATTACATTTCTGTTAAATTCTATAAATTTTTGAATACAATATCACAAGATTGACATTCATTTCCAAATACTAATTTTGGACGTTAAATCTGTTAGTGATAATATAATTCCATTTTGTAATTATACATTTTTGTTCCATTTTTTGCACAACTTCATTTTTGTTCGTGCTGAAATTTATTTTACACTAAATTACTTGCAACTGGCCAGTGAAAAATCATCTACTAGGATAAATTACTTCATACGTACAAATTTAATTATTTTCCATCGCTTCTCTTTAGTGTACATTTCTAAAAGTTTAGATCGACCCTTAGACCGACTTTCCAAGAGTTAAGATTGCTTACCCAAAAATATTGTAATTATATTGTATGTTTTAAAATATATAAAATTTATAATAATATATTTTTATATGATGGATTTTTAAGATCTTTCAGAATATTTAGAATATTTTCGGAATAATTTATTTTATCGCAATTTTGTTATGTAATTATTGCTACAACTCCAAACAAAATTGAACTAATTTCATATGTGTTTATCTGATCAATTATGCTACAATAATTTGAATAGAATAAACAATGAAAGTATATTTATAATTATAAATAATTCATGTTGTTTATAGAAAATTAAGAAGAAGAATAAAAGTTGTGCTTATACAGACATTTTTTATCAAATATTTTCATTAAAATGTAAATTTTAAACTTTGCTTCACAGTTATTCTAATAAATCTAGAAATATAAGTCAAAAAGTAAGAAAATGAGAATTTTTCAGCTTAAAACATTATTAACATAAAATATATAAAATAACAAATAAAATAACAAAAGTAAAAATATAAAAAAACCAGTGGAAAAATTCCAAATTTCATTAAAAATTTAATGATTGAAAGTTTCTTTCTATAATTGTTTATTTTCAAATTCATTTTCAAATGTTATGGCATCTCTTGAAAAAAAAAATAGAATAAAAAGCTCTGTAATGTAATTTACCACTCATTCATACAAGTTAGCACTCTTCCTTTAACTTCTTCGAGGGGATAAAATTTGATTCTATTGCTCCTTACTATCATGGCAGCTTTAACAAAAAGTTATGAAATCCTTAAAAGAAGTTAAATATGTTTGCAAAAGAATCACGTAATGAAATTCCATATACCTTGAGGATTTGAAGGAAACTTCCCTTGTGCACGTTTCTTATAACACTAAAGAGTAACTGCACTCATAAAAAGTTGCCAACTCCCATAAAAAGGATTGAAATCGAGATTAAAAAAAAAAAGAATGCATTTTATGCTTATTCACGTGGTTTGAGGGTTTCGAAGAAAATGTAGCATTTTTGTTCCTTTTCAGCTTAGAGGTTTTTTTAGATTTATAAAACGTTTGTTACCACACTAAAACTGGTAAAATATGAGTCGTAAGAAAACTGAGATATTTTATTAAATTTATAAACCATTTCAAGATGAAATTTAATATTTGGTTAAGGAAATTTCAATTTTAAGTTTTTTTAATCGATTATTTTACACTTAGTTCCTTTTAATTTTTCATTAAATTCTTTTTAATTAGTTATATAAGCATTTAATTTCATTTTCCCATTACAGCGTGACAGTGGAAACACTTCCTGGATATGATATTATTCAAAACCTGTTATTAAAGAATAGAAATTTCAAGTATGTGTGAGGTTTTTAACACTAAATTAATACTCAAAAGTAATCGTAATGATTTTAATAATATTTCTACTTATTAAAATCATATATTTTTATAAATTCATTTCTTTAAGAGATTTTTCTGACTTCAAAAACATAAGAGCCATAAATACACAAACAGCGCCGAATAATGCAACTGGTATTTTATAAATGTATGTATGTATAAAAGAAAAATAATTAAATTTATAAACTACTATTCGGCTTTGTTTATGCCTTATACATTACTTTGCTGTTTGAGTATTATATTTACTTTGGCAATAAGGATGGATTTAAAAAAAATTTTTAAAAAAAAAGAAAACGAATCAAAGCTAAGTAAATGTAGCTAAGTTAATATTTAGTGTTTTAAACTCCAATATTGTAACGTAATTTGTGGAAATGTTTACATGTTTTAATTAAATTTTTAGCAATGAGAAGCTTCTTCTGATATGGAGCTTACATGCCTTTATGGATAGAAAATGCTAGGAAATGTGTGAAAATATCATCGTAATTTCCAATGATGAAATTTAAAGATGGTAAAATTTTATTACCATACAAAAATATTTTACATCAAGAAAATGCATTTTAATAGCTTGGCAGTTTAGACTATTAAGGTCCTAATTGAGTCTAGGATTTGTTAAATGCTTCTGTTTCCTATTGTGAAGAACCAAATTTTGAAAACTACACATTATGCACAATCTTAAATATTTTTGTAAGCAAAAGTAAAATTTCCTATTTTCATTCAATTCAATATTGTTGTTACAATATGTAACAACAACATAATGTAACAACAATATAACATAGTATGAATATTAGACAGATCGACTTCTTTTTTCAAGTGGGGATATAAGCATACTTTATTATACCTTAAGGATAATTTATTTTTTAGTTATGTTCTCGGATGTACTGTCATACAATACCACATGGATGAGAATTTTTCATAAATAAATTCATAACGATGCTATGTCTAACGTATATGTCTCCGCAACGTTTATGCTGATTCGACTTTTCTTCTGGAAATTGAGGCAATAATAAATTTTTGGATTTAAATTGAAGATTTAATACGTGGAGTTTTTGTATTTATGTAATTATAAAACTAATAAATAGATTACTAATATTAGTCAAGGGTAATTTATAGTTATGTTAGTTTTACAAGGATCTTTTGACGAAATTTTGACATATAAATAAACACTTGAAACATATGAAGACTATTTTAAATATTATTAAAATAATTTCAAATCAAATAACATTTGTGTCTGGCTTGGTGAGTTGTTACTTAAGTGGTCAGAGTCCTCCATCAATTCAATAATTGGGTATTCGAATCCAACTTTAGGCTCAGAATCCATATTTAACTGTAGGTTCCAGTCTAATTAAGCTTCATGTATGAAATCGACCGTTGAGCGAGAAACAATTTAAGCCAAACTGTCTTCCCTAAGAAATATTAAACTGTCTTTCTCAAGTAGACATATGGGAAATTAATTGCTGTATAATATTATTGTACCTCAATCAAAACATTATTTAATAAATCATTAGAGGTATGCCAAAATCTATTTTACTGCTGAATAGTCAAGAAATACAATTCGAGTGAAATGCAAGGTTACATCGAATAACAGTGAATTACTATTTTTGGATTCGAATTTTTCTAAGGCAGTCGTGACTTCTCAGGCAATCTGTTTTACGCACATTTCCATATGATAAGACCGACCTTCAGAAAAAAAACTTCCTTTCGGCGCGGTGCGGCACTAAACTACAATCCGAGTTTCAAGAAAGTTGTTGAAGTCGTGGTTAAAACGAAATAAAAATGAGAGCAAGAGAGACTCGATAATAAGGTCATTTCTCTCCTATTAACAGTTAGCTTTCTTTTCCCGAGGAAGAGTGCTATTTATATAATATCGGGATAATTGTTCGATCACAAGCTAAACAGATTATGTATTCTCGATGCAGTGCTTATTAAAAGCTCCAACGGCATAAATTGCAACCTGTCAATTAGAACCATTTCTTAAGGAGAAAGTATATTTATTTATTTCTCTTAATAGAATGTAACCGCGCAATCTTTGCAGGATTAAGAACATTTTCAAAATATCCGTTGCCATTCAGAGTTTACAAAATTTAAAAATAATAAAATTCCATGGTTATTAGTTATTTTTTTAAAAATGGATACTTTCAATGGTTTACATGGTAACAAATGTCGGTGAATAATATTTTTAAAATAGTTCTACAAATTGAAAAAAAATTGAAATTAATTTGTATTGTAATTTCATTATTATGGTATTTCTGGTTATATACATATACCATGCGGATTAAACTTTGAAATATTTTGCTTTATATATCGTAAATTAAAAGTAAATAATACACCATTTTATTGAAATTTAAAATACAAATCCCAATAATTTATTAAAAATGAGAATTTGCTTCATTTGTTCTCAGAAAAAAACCGATTATCTTTATATAAAGTAATCTACTGCTGGAAATAGAGCCCCTATAGTCGGCTCCATATGAGAATTCTAACGCATGCGCACTATCTAACAGATTTTGTCTAAGATTCAGACTTGGCGATGTAAATAATGCGATAAATTTATGTTATTAGCAGACGTACGTTATTCTTATACATGGCGGATTTAATAAATGTGTCAATGTGTGCTTATTTCACTTACATATTCTGTTTTCCCTACAAAAGACTTTTCATTGTTTTATTTTCATAAATATAACAAAGTTATTAATTTAAAGTTGTAACATAGTCAATTAATTTATTGACTGATTTCAAAATTGATTTAATTTTACTCTTATATTTTAACACATGACATTTTATTCCCATGTATGTTTATAATATGTTTATTAAAATACAGAAATCAGAAGGAAATGTGATTATTGAAATCATTCTTTTTTTTAATCGATTTTCGCTAGCACGCGAGAAATAACAGAAGAGAGATAAATGACCCTAAGGGCCAGTGAACTTCATTTCAAATTAGATATGAGATCTAAGAAATAAATTAGCAAAAAATAAAATTAAATTAGCAATCATTAAGTATCTTTAAAAATTTCTAAAAGAATATCAAAGTCAATTCTTTGAACTCTTGCATGGTGATTTTATCTACAAAATTGAAGCGCATCTTTAAAAGACCGCTTTCATTTAAAAACTAAAATGCATATTTTTTAAATTATGAAATATTAATTGTGTTTAAATGTAATTTTTTTGTGATATATTAAGATAGATCATTAAAAATAGCAAAGTTTTTATTTTCCCTTTTTACAAGTTAAAATTGTAAATACTTCGTAAAGCCATTTTCTTTTTCATTAAAGGATTCGATATATTAATGCTTTCAGACATTACGGTGTGTGTTTAAGAGACTAAAAATACTTACATTTTATCTCAAGAAAATATATAATGCAACTCAACTCTAGTAACATGGGATTTTTCTGTAGAAAATAAATTTTTGTGACTTAAAAAATATTAACTTTGATTACTCAAAAGCATAATACTGGGTCACGAGGAAATTGCCATTAAAAAGATTCCCTCGTGGAAGATGTATTTTATTGTTTTATTATGCGAATGGTTCTCCCAAATACTAAGGTCAATGTTAATTGGGTATCTATAAAAACCTTTTTTTTTATGAATAGAGTAAAAATAATTTTATTCAAAACAAATAATGTTACTTTAGTTTCTTATTCTGACCTACAGGACCAATTTAAATGCCCATAAAATGGTAATGTGAATTTTGACACTGCTTTTGAAAATGCTTAAACAACATAAATGATGATTTTCAATGAGCGTTTCCACATCTTTTCATTATCATCAACAATTCTTACGGATTATTGAGTTGCGCTTTACTCAATAATCGATTAATATGTTAACATTCTACACAGGGCATTATTTTTACTGGAAAAGAAAATCTTTTTACTAGTAAATAATACTAGATTATTCTATTTTTTTAAATTAAACCTCATAAATTAAAAATGCTTAAAACGTATCTTAGAAGTTCCTGATTTATATTTCATTTTAGTATATATGATATTTTCATATTTTACAGCTATAATATTATTAAATAATATTACTAAATAATATTACTATATAATATTACTTAAGTACTATACATATAAAATAAACGCTTTGCAAGTGATTAATTAATAATTAGTTTCTATGTAAGTTATCAGTGAATATAATTACTGAATTTAACGAAAAACCATTAATAAATGCGTTTTGTTTTAATATTGTATATAAAGTTTTAAGTGTTATTTTATAATAAATTAGAGATATAGTACAATTTATTATAAAATATTAAAATCTGTATCACAAGTTTCCAAGCAATAAATATTTTACTTTTGTTAAATTTGAATAAATGCTTGAAATTATAAACATATTAACATTATAAATATCAAAATGGTAATACATTAAAAATACATCAAATTCAAAAAGATATATAACTGAATTAATCAAAGTTAATTATATGCAATTTACATGATTTTTTCCAATATTTAAATCTGTATATAACTTTTACTATAAGCTATATTTTTATATATTACATAAGATCAATTTTTCCTATAAAAGTTACCTTTATGGATAGTAATAACTTTGATAGTTGATGTGAGTCAAATTATCAGAAAGCTAATGTAAATGTTATCATTTGCTACATATTCTTTAATTGTTTTCCGTTGATATCACAAAAGAAATTGGAAATTTTAATTGTCATTTTATTTTTCTAATTTCTTGTAAAAGATTCTTTTGATGTTGTTGAAGATCGTATTTAAGATTACCACAAGAGAAATCCAGAAGAAAACTCTTTATCATATTTTCAGAACTAAGTGTTTTTAATAGAAACAATTAATGTAATTCCTAATAGAAAAAGAAATAATCTAAAAGTCGGTGAATCATTTCTTTCAAATGAATATCTTTATCAGTTCTGGATATGCTTGCATAATGCTTATCTAGATATTTTCTTTTAAGTTTCCTAAAATTAAAAAAAAAAACAAAAACTTTTATCAAATGTTTTGTGAATAGTTGGAATTTTAGCTTCGAAAAGAGACCACATAAACTTGCTGGTCAATAAATGGGTTCTATCTCATTAAGTTTTTACCTAGGAGGCCATGTAAATGGGTTATCACTTCAACTAAAATCACCGAATCACCTTTAAACGGCAAATGTTTCATATTCTTGTTTACTTGTTTTTGCATTCTGAGAACGGAATATTTAATCAATGAAGCTTATTGATGCTTCTCCATACTTCAACCAAATAATAAAGATATCACTATGAAAAACATCAATAAATATTCGACATAGCTTTTTTGGTTGTTCACAGCATAAATCATGTTATCGAATAAAATTGATATCATCAATTGCTGTTTCCATCAAGTAAACAAACATCAGCCCTTTTACGACACAATGGCTCCCGCTAAATAATAATAGTAATCAATCCAACCTTGACAGACTGCAAGAAAAGATCATTTAATCTTACCATGTGCTAAGCTACAAGCAGGCCGGAAGTTGATATCCATTACTGCAAAAGATCCATTTCTCATGGAAAATTTCTAATGTCGTCAACTTTTAATTAAATTTCTTTTTGCAAGAATTACGTGGTCAATTTGATTTATATTGGTGTGAAAAAGTTAATTCATATTTAAATATAAGTTAAATAAGTAATTTGGTTCTAAGTAGGACAAAAGTAAATTCAAAATGCACTCCTGGCCACCTAAATTGCAACACCAAGAAAGATAAAAGATATCACAACAAAATTTGTTTTGTAGATAACATGTTGACCAAATATCAAATGAATAAATTTATAGACTTCTGTGAAATGGGGTTCTTGCCAAAATCAGTAGCCAGAGTAGCCGATATTGTTGGAGATCACCGCTGCCACACCCCTCGGCAATGGTTCAAAGCAACTTTAAGTGTGTTCATGGGGTACAGCAGACCAAGTAGCTTCCACGCATTGCCAAAGTTGATTTGGTGTGAGAACTGGGGATATAATCTGGGTCAATCGTTGAGCAACCATGGATCACACGTCGACGAAAGATGAGGAGAGCGAGCTGGGCAGGGACGCAGTTCAATCTGGTGATTGATGAAGATAACTTCGACAATGCTTGCCAAGTTTGTTCACACTTTATTCTATTTAAATATAGCTGAGGGCAAACCCTGAAGGTAAAGAAGGACAACTGGTTCCAACACCTTGGAGATATTGCGCTGGCTACTTAAAGTACTGACAATGCGTTCTAGAGTAGTGCAAGAATGATTTCCAATACCACCATATACCGTAATACACGGTGCAGGACGAGTGTGGTGGTGCATAATGCAGCTGTTCAGCATCCTCTCTTGGCGGTGTCTCCAGACTCGAATGCGACCATCGTGATGTTGCAGACAGAAGCGGGACTCGTCAGAAAAAAAATTTCATTCCATTCTGCATTTCATTTCATATCCATATTTCATCTCACCATTGCGTCTGCTTTGAAATTCTAATCATTTGCATTTCTCACCTCCACTTATTCATGTTGTAAATTCCATGTTATTTGCATTTTTCCTTCAAGGTGTTGCATTTACGGTGGCCAGCAATGTATTAATTCAGCAGAACAAATTTAAAATCTTGATCATATTATAATAACATGAGACTATTGCCATCAGTACAAATTACAAAAATTGAAGATTTTACACTTAATATTAGACGCAGAACTAAACATGAAATTTCTAAAGGTAAATTGCGGATTTAAATTTCGGATACCTTAAAATAAATAAAATAAATTTCGGATACCTTCCAATTATTTCATGAAATAAAAATCAATAGATATAACACACATAGTTTAATTTAGATAAACGAAAAACTGTATATCCGATTTGTTTCAGAAAGAATGCGTGCAAGTTTAACAAATATTGATTAATAGGCCTATATACCTAATTCTACTCAACATTTGAATATTGTGAAAATTGCTAACAGCTTCATAGTTTTGAATTCAGTCAAATGATGAGAGTGAGCCTTGAGATGATATCATATTTTCCAAATTTCCCCAACCCCACAACCCAGGGACATTAAAGTTTTGCTTGCACTGGATTTGTTGTTGCATCAGCATATTTCCTCGTACCAAGTCCATAATAGAGCTCTAGCGAAAATAGCCGAGTGAAGAGCGTCGTAATTTAGATCCAAGCAGAGGATTCCCCAATACTTGACATACTATCCTCTAGGTATCATTTCACTTGGAAGACATTGTCACCACGACCTATTTACTGTGACCCACACTTTAGTGAACATAGTGGATCTTCAGTGAAATCGTGATTCGAACTCACTACTTTTCAATAGTGAGAACAACGCCCTAACTCACCAGTCAATATGAACTGGATTTATCAGCACATTGTCTTTGATCAGACAGCATCCTGTTCACTATTTTCTGATCACGTGAACAACTAGTAATTTAAATTGCTATAGGGGAAATTAAGGAGATTTAACAAGGACAATATTCTTTTTTAAGATCTGTTAATGCTATTGACAATAGCTACCATCAATTTTCATTTATGCATTCTTGAGCAGTGACTTAGATATCTATAGTTTCAGGTAATTTTTATACATTATTTTCTTAATAAAATAAAAATTTCTTTCATATTTACCTTGTTTTTTTTAAAGTAAATCCACACTTTTTTAAAGTTGGAAATTAAAAAGTTTTGGGTATATATTTCTACTTTGTTTATATAAAAACTGGTTTTATTTTGCTTATGTGGAGTAATTTCTTTGTGTACTTCTTTAATGTGCTTAATGGATTCAGAAATACTGTTATTGATATATTTTCAAATATATTAACTGAATTAATCTCAGAAATTTTGTTACGTATGGAGAACATGGAATGATTATTAAACAAACCTCCAATTGTTTCATCTATTGTTTAATATGATTTGTTCGAATACAGTGTGATATCCTGGAAGGACTCCATACATGCAGTTTGCTGCAAAATTAGAATATCTTTCTTTTTAATAGTGCACAAAGTGAAATGAATAATTTTAAAATATTAAACCAGTTGAAATAAAGTATATTTCAGTAGGTATGATAGATGATTCATCGTTTATACTATAAAAAGCTATTGCATGTGAAGGTAAATATAGACTACAGAAAGTACTTGGAAAAAAAGACTCTAATTATTATCAACTACTACTTTACCATTTCAATCACTTTCAGGGGGGTCAACTAAATATTTCAATAAGTCAATACTCCATGCTGCGTGCCCATATTAACAAAACATTTGTTTCAGAAATAAAGCATTGAGATCTTAAGCAAGCCAAGTCATAGTCTAGTTGTTTGAATTTCATGTTCCTTCAAAATTTTAAGACAAATATCGAATAGGTCGAAATTGACAAGACATGTATTTTTACACACACACACACACATATATATATATATATATATATATATATATATATATATATATATATATATATATATATATATATATATATATATATATATATATATATATATATATATGGGAATAGGACAAAATTTCCAAAGCTTTGTTTGAAACAAGGAAAAATCGAATGTTTGAAGCCATTCAAAAACATAAACGTCTGGTACTTTTTTTAGTGCCAAGTATTGTTTTCTCTAGTGGTGTTTCAATTTTATAACAAACATTTTTATGGAGAAAATCGGAAATCATAGATAAACTATTCAGGACATTTAAATTTCTTTTAAAATTATATACGTGTATTTTATGCATCATTTGTTCCCATTGGCTTAATTTAACCATAAAAATTTTTATATTATTTATAATAAAAATTACAAAAACTTAGTGGTATTATTACTGTGCACCACATTAAATTCATATTGTAATCCTTTTCATATGAAATTATTTTTTTCCTATTTCTAATTTCTGCCATTTCCATTTAGCTAACGATACATAAGCTCATGAATATTTATAGCTACAAATTAAACGAAATAAATTTGATTTTGAAAATCATATTAACTAATAAATGAATCGAAAGCGATTGCAAATCAAGATTCAAATAGAAACAATGCATGCAAAATATATGTAGGATTATAAATGAAATTTAAAAGTGTATATTTTTATTAAAATTCAAAAACTTTTTAAAATTATATTGTACAAGCATTTTTACTTGAATAACTCTTTAGTAAAAGAATGAAATTTTTGCGCCAAATTTGTGCCAACTTTCTTCCTTTTTATTTATAAAAGTCATGAAAAATCGATTGTAAGATTCATTGTGCGATAAAAAAATTTATTGCACTGACTAAACTCCGCAATAAAATACTTTTGTAATTACCAAAAGATTAAAAAAACACTTTTGAATTCTTATAAGTTATCCATTTGTTATAAAAAGAATAAATTCGAATCTTGTATCATCTTAAAGTGAAAATGGTATACTTAAACCAAGTTCAATAATATTTTATTCAAACGAAGGAAAATGACAGCTCATCTTATTTCTTTAAAACAGTACTTCTAAAAAGCGATTAAGTTGTATATTCTCTTTACGACCGCTTGTATCTGATTTTTATAGTTGGCATAACTCTCAACAGAACTTAGGTATTTTGTAATTGTTATCGCTGGAATTTCGCTCAATGAACGGTTCTCATCGTTTTGAGGAAAGCGTCTTTTTGCGTGAATGTATACATCTTTGCATCTGCTTTAGCCTTGAGAATAGTACAGCATTATATTCAAATCAGACACATTTCTGCAATCAGACATGTCTACTGGACAGAGAAAAGAATGAAACGAAAACTTTCTAAATAGAATGAAGTACACACAAAATCTCACTGGAAACGAAGGACAATGGCGGTGGCTGAAAGCATTTCCAGCCCTACAGACATTTCGTTTTTTGTTAACAGATGTCTGCCGGAAATTATTCCCATCATGCAATGGTATATTCGATTGCCCTTAATCCAGCACACTTGACTCCCAGCAGTATTGTTGAACAGTTCTTTGTTATACATGCCTAAGTCGTTTTTAAGGACTCGTTAAGTGCGGAATCAAAAAGATTTAAGTGTTGCCATTCAGTAAAGGGGAATAAATTAAACTGGACATAACTAGTTAAATGTGAAAGTAAAGAAATGGGAAAAAGGGTTAGGAAATATGCAGAAATTGGGAAAATAATATTACTATTATTTTTGATGAGTTACGATCGTACTATTAACAGTACGATTGTAACTCATTAATAGAATAAAGAAATAGTTTTTTAACAATAGTATTTTTTTAAAAAAGTTCAATAATAAAGAAAATGGGGTTAACAATAAAATCATCTTCTGTTAAGATAAAATAATTATGATATCTTCCTGTACATTATGATCTTAAGATTTCTGAACCGTTTTGTGCCTATATTAAATAAAATTCATTAAAAAAAATGACATCCAATAGAAATTTTTATAATTAATGTTTATAAATAACCATTTATGTATTTATTGTTTTATGTATTCATTTGGCACACATATTCTGCTTTTATTTTTAAAAATGTTATTTTAAAAAATATCAATAGATAATAATGCCCTCAATTATATATTTTTATTTAATTCCCATAATATAATATTTTTGTAACCCTTGATATTTCTATTGACTTCAAGGAGATTCTGTGAAAAAGTGGAAATTTAACATTGAAATAATGCTAAAAGTCAGTGACATAAAATCAGTATTAAATTTTATCAAAGTTGTGTTATATTATACATATTGAAATTTTATATTAATTTTTTTCGTTTATTAACTAAAACAATATTGTACATATATTTTCATTTTCTTATCTCCCATCTAAATTTAATTAAAACTAAAGTTACAAATATATAAATTATAAAACGTACATATGCACATAAACTAAGCGCAGAAAATATCTCTAAAAATTCCAAAGCTTAGAAAATCGTAAGACATATTAATACAGGCACAGAATTAAACGCTTAAGAAAAGTTACTTGTCGAACACAATATTAAGTGCTACGATTAATTCACTTTAGTTTTGTGTGTATTCTTTCCCAGAACGTTAATTAAATATTTCGAATCCAATTCTCTCAAAATTCTATTGGATAAAAACATATAAATAATTGCTTACTGTTTTTATATAATTAAATTAAATTTAATAATATGATTGAAGATAAAATTTTAATTTTTATCTGCTAATTTTATGTCATTACTTATGAAACACACTTTTAAAATTACAATTAGAAGAAGAATGAATAATTAACACATTAAATTGAAAAATTTCTTCAGATGTTTAATATAAGAATAGAATATAAATTTTTTATTGTGCAAAATAAAATTATTAATTAAAATAGACATTAAAAATTATGTTACATAAAAAATCAAATTTGAGAATGAAAATTTAAAAAAATTTATATCGAATTTAGTGAAATATATGTTTACAATTTATAATAAAAGGTTGTTATAAACATAAATTATTTCTAAGATAAAAGACTTTGCAAAAGAAATGGCTTTTTGATCCTGTTTTTCAGTAACTCGAGAAATACCTGTAAAATTGAAGAACAATTTAAGAAAAAGTAGATAGCAAATTCTAATAAATTCTAGTGTGAAATACATTTAGAAAATAAGGCTCCTTTTTGATATTTTACTCAATCTGATTTCAATGTAATGAATCATGAAGTTATCTGGACACTTTTAAAATTGCATAGGTTTTTAAAAAAATATTTGCAGAGAATAAATGCTTAATTACTTTAGTGGAATTTAATTGACATATAAACATATCAACTTATTATTCCTTGTAAGCATAATTAAGTAAATAATCATTTACTCATTCAAATCTTCATCATCTTGATGTCTTTAAGGTGTTTAATCATATATCTGTCCATTAATATAAGAATACTGTAATGCTGCAATCGAATAACTTAACTGTATTTGTAACTCTTACGCATTTTTTTACAAGTTTTAATTAAAACGAATGATCTTTTTGAAAATTAATTATTAATTTTTGTTGTAAAAAAGCATTTGTTTGGTCTGACAAATGATATTTCAACTATTTGTAAGTCACATTATACCACGTTTTTTTTATTTTGTATTTTTAAGAAAAACATTTCTTAATGAAAAGAAATACTTTCGAAATAATATCATAAAGTACAATTATGGTTGCAAAGTAAGACAGAAACTGACCACTCTAAAGCATTTTTATTTTTAAATACCATTCACTACTCATGCATGCCACGATCCATCCCAATCAATTCAATAAGTTCTAAAGTATGAAAAGGGAAAATGAAATCAATATTATATCATCGAGTCATCAAAAAAATTTTATTGTGGGTTTAAACTAATAATCTTTTGAGATAATTAGGGAATGTGAATAACAAACAATATTTACACAAGAGTATTAGAGAGAAATGTTTGTGATAAATCCGTGATCGTTATGCATACATTATTGGTTTTCACTTTAAGCAAGCACAGGAAAATAGATTACGAGAAAATTAAAATGAAATAGACACATAATTATTTTCTAAGTTTAACTATAAATTATCAATTATGTTGCGAATTAATGGCCTTTAACGCAGTAGAAAATTCATTGTGTAATATGTAACGCGGGAGGACTTTTATATACAATAAATTGTATTCACGCTTAACAAGGTTGATTCTGTAAGCAAAGTTAAATCCTTCTCAATGCCAGTCTTTGGGGAAAACAGAAGAAAAGGATAGAGATTAAAATAGGTAATCTATACTGTAATAGTAAATAACATCACAACGTAACAAATCATTTAAGTATTTAGGTACTGTTACACTAAAATTTACAAGTAGTCATATCCTTCAGAACTATTTCCTTTTCAAAGAATACAATAAAAGAAACCAAAATAATAGTCATATCTCAATGACAATGTCATAACTAAACTGATCACAGGAACACTTTGGTAGCCAATTCGGGTCACAAAACTCCAATTTCAAGCGCATATGGAATGTCATAGAGAGATCTGTTTAACTAAACAACATACTAACGTGTATTTTATAAAAATATGAGAATAGCTTGCAGAAATAATAGATTCACATAACACCCAAGCATTTTGTGTGTAAATTCAACAACCAAATCGTATCCATTACCATCAATGTAAATATTTATCTCTAATTCAATAGTTCTTCAATTTAACAGAAAAGAAAGAAACTAAGCATTTTTGGAAATGCAAATAACCCAGTTGTGTATTGACTTCACATATATGTAATAATGTAATTATTTTTTTTATAAATTATGCTGTTATTTATAAATAAATATTAAGTGTTTTAAAATACAAAATATTATAAAAAAAGACAAAAATTGATGAAATATGTTCTATTTCACTCATTTTAAAATAGGCAATCATTGCAGTTGGTATGTTTCGATTCCATAAAGTAATCCATATTTTTAATATCGGGGTAAAAAGGTGAGAGATAAAAAGCATGTTTCTTTTTCCAGCATGTTTGCTTTCAAGCACGTCAATATATAGATTATTTTCTAATTCTATTAGTCCTGAGTGTAATTCTACTATAGTATACCATATGCACAAAAATATATAATAAGCTTTCTGTAATAAGAGAAATTATCGTTTTTTCAAATTTATAAATAGAAAAAAAGAACAAGTTATTTTTACTTAAACATTCCTATTATTTTTAATATGATATGATACAGAGATATTAGTTTGGGGAAAAAGTTATCCATTATTTTTTCGGTAGACGACTGTAGTGATCGCTGTCTCGTGAAGTATCTATCAAACAATTTCAAATTTATGCTCGTTGGAAAGGTGACATTTGACACTAAAATATCTTCTTGCGGTTTTTTGTTTGATTAATTCAGTTACGAGTACAAGGTTTTAAAAATGGAAGACAACAAACAGAAAATTCGATACATTTTAGTTTTTCTTTTATAATGGCGAAAATGCTAACCAGGTCGCTAAAATTGTGAAAGGTGTTCGTCCTATATATGACTGTAGCAACCAGTTACGCACAATTTTGGTTTCGTCGATTCCGTTTGGGTATTTGGATGCTAAAGATGCACCTCGCATGGATACAACATCGTCGAGAATGTCTATAAAATACCAAAAATTATTAAATTTGATAGCATGTCAGCAGTCGTAGCTTCGCACAAGACCAAAAAATCTACATGAAAACTGTTTTAAACCTTTTTACAAAGCGAATCTGAAAGAAGTTACAAAAAGTTCACGTAAAAATAATGGATTTCTTTTTCCCCAAACTAATATATTCATCTTTTCGAACACTATTTTGACTCGAATGCTGCTTTTAATTGAAGGTATTAAGATATAAAAACATTCTTCCGATTTCACATCGAATAGCTTTTTGTTTTGTCTAGTTCTGCGCGTGTTTCTTTTTACCTATTTTGCATACTTAAGTGTTTGCACGACTGTTGGCGATAAAAAAATTCTTTTTTTCTCTGTGTTTCACAAACATATTTTCCGAAGATGAAGGATGTGTGTGTCTAACTGACCGGAAAAGTGGTCGCTCAAAGCCTTGACCAAAAAGATGTCGAGAAAAAAGCAGGAAAACCCCGTTTTAAATCATTTCGCTCTTTGGTGACGGTGTCTTTATTCATTTTTCGAAAATTTTGCTTCAATTTTTTTACGATGATGCAACTTTTCTTGAAATTTTCCGCATTATTATTTACGATAACAGAAATTTAAAATGTTATTAAATGCTTCATTAAGCGTACGAATTTTTCTTACTATTTTACGACTCGTTTTTATTCTCTAAATGGCAACGCTATGAAATATATATTTAAACTATCTTTTAATTAAATTTACCCATTTCTATGAAAATCCTCTTAGAAAACAAAACACAGCAACTGTGCAAAAAAGCTTTACAATAATTTTTTGCAGTTAATAATCTATAAAATACAAATATAAAATTTTTAATTCGTAATTTAAAACAAATTTGAATATTCATGCAATTATTTTGAATTTATTAGTAAAGAATAGAACATAAAATACAGTAGTAAAATGTCTGCTGATGGCTGAGTGGTTAGTGTTCCAGTCTCCAAGGTTATTGGTTCCGGGTTCAAATCCCAGTTAAGGCATGGAAATTAGTTTTTCTATCTCAGTGTTACTTTGCCCTTCATTCTGAGATGATAAATGAATGTGGCCGACCTTACAAGCGAATTTTTGGTGGTGTGATGTGATAATGCTACTCACCTCTATGACTTGATTCACAGGTGCCCACCGACTAATGATAAATGAGTAGCAGTGTACGGTCGTTTTGTAACGATCGGTAATTCACCCAGTGCCCACCTTTAGAAAAAAATATTTGTAAAATTTATTTAATTTTAGCAACATTGGAATTATGCGATTGATTTAAATTTTTATGCAGACACTTTTACACATGATTTTCGAATATATTTTAGAAATTTATTTGATATTCGAATAATTAAGAATTTTTTTATTATTCTTCGTAAGAATCTACTTAAATAAATTTTGAAAATAAATTAATTTTATATTTTGTATTAAAATATAAGGTTGAGGAAAAAGAAATCCATTATTTTTACGTGAACTTTATGTAACTTCTTTTGGATTCGCTTTGTAAAAAGGTTTAAAACAGCTTTCATGTAGATTTTTAGGTCTTGCGCGTTACGACTGCTGACATGCGGTTAACTTCGATCATTTTTGATATTTTATAGACATTTTCGAAGATGCTGTATCCACATGCGAGGTGCATTTCTAACATCAAAAATACCCGAACGGAATCGACGAAACAAAAATTGTACGTAACTGGTTGTTACAGTCTTATATAGGACGATGAACACCTTTCACAATTTTAGCCACCCGGCTATCTTTTTCGCCGTTACAAGAGAAAAACTAAAATGTATCGAATTTTCTGTTTGTTGTCTTCCAGTTTTGAAACCTTGTACTCGTAACGGAATGAATCAAACAAAAAACCGCAAGAGGATATTTTAGTGTCAAATGTCACCTTTCCAACGAGCATAAATTTGGAATTGTTTGATAGATACCTCACGAGATAGCGATCACTGCAGACGTCTACCGAAAAAATAATGGATAACTTTTTCCCCAACCTAATATTATAATTTGAAATAAATCTACATAAAATAAATTTTGAAAGTTTTTCTTAATATTTTATTACCATATACACTTTGTAACTTTTAAAGTACTATTTAGTTAAAATAGTGTTTCTTAGCTGATTATGTTTAAAAAACACGGTTAACTTTACTTTGAAATTACTTCACACACAATTTTCTTTTATTTTTGTTTCTGATGTCATGTAAACATTTTACGAAACACATGATAATACGGACTTATTATTTCAATATCTAAATACCTACTACAATAGCAATAAAGTCCTTTCATTAAATTCTTAGAGAATAGTAATATTTTCTTTTTTGTAGCTCGTCAATACAAATGACTGATACTTACATTTCGTAACGTATCTGCTTGAAGCAGAGGCAATTTTTTATTCGATTTTTTATTGCGTTTCCTTGGTTAAAACAATTAAGACAGCGCACTTTCACGAACTCGCTATTAATTTAATTGAAGGTACTTAAACCAAGCACCCAGTGTGACAATTTTAAGAATGAAAGTGTTCTTTTACGCCCTTTTACCTTCTGATGCGCATGGAATATTCCAATCTCCTGTCGTGACAAATGGAATTACCTCGGTTCATTTCAATTTGCTGTTGCCTAATTCCAAAGTAAACCTAAGTCCTAGAAACAAAAGATAAGGTTGATTAGAAATAATTTAGTTTATGTATACAGAAGAATTTAACGTAAGATACGATTTTTTACGATTGAGATGTTGTATATTAACAATCTAAATATTTGTAATGAAATAAATATCTGAAGTCGTTGTAATTCCTAAGTAATATTAATCTTCTTCTCTTGCGTAAGTCCATAGATTCCTGTCAAAAGACTCAACATTATTAAATCTGTTGCACGTGACTGCTAAACTTTCTTATTTTTCCTCAAATGAATGTTGTAGACCTCAAGTTAGACTTATAAATTTTGATTTAAATTAATTAAATTAATTTTAATAATTTAAATAAAAATTTAAAAAAAAATTAATTAAAATTAATTTTTGAGTAATTGATAATATTACACATTATTTCTAAATATTTTTTATGTTAGTAAAGAATTTTTAAATTAATTAAGTATAATTAATTAAAATCATTTTTAAGTTTATTTTAAATATTAAATTAATTTTTAAATAATTTTAAACACTTTTGGTGCTTTTTATATATTTAGTAGGAAATTCATATTTGTCATAACAGACTAAATATTAGGTTGGGGAAAAAAGTAATCCATTATTTTTTCGGTAGACGTCTGTAGTGATCAATATCTCGTGAGGTAACTATCAAACAATTTCAGATTTATGCTCGTTGGAAAGGTGACATTTGACACTAAAATATCCTCTTGCGGTTTTTTGTTTGATTCATTCAGTTACGAGTACAAGGTTTTAAAAATGGAAGACAACAAACAGAAAATTCGATACATTTTCGTTTTGCTCTTGTAACGGCGAAAAAGATAGCCGGGTGGCTAAAATTGTGAAAGGTGTTCATCGTCCTATATAAGACTGTAACAACCAGTTACGTACAATTTTTGTTTCGTCGATTCCGTTCGGGTATTTTTGATGTTAGAAATGCACCTCGCATGTGGATACAACATCGTCGAAAATGTCTATAAAATATCGAAAATGATCGAAGTTAACCGCATGTCAGCAGTCGTAACGCGCAAGACCTAAAAATCTACGTGAAAACTGTTTTAAACCTTTTTACAAAGTGAATCCAAAAGAAGTTACATAAAGTTCACGTAAAAATAATGGATTTCTTTTTCCCTAACCTAATATATTCATCTCAGTAAGGCTATTTATCTAATAAAATAGTTGCTTTACAATTAATGTCATGAGAATTCCTATTCTATACTTGAAAGTAATGCTTCCAAAATTTATTGTGCGTTTTCATTGTTGAGAAAGATTCTAATGCCTTATTTGCACAACATAAAATATTGCACAATAACGAATATATATTACACAACATCGAAAGTTCAATACGTCCTTCTATGATTATCTTTTGTACATAAAGGGTTATTCAACAGCATTTATAGTTTAGAGTCAAGATTTCAAATCAGTGCAGTATTTACGACTGTGGTTTAAATAGAACTCATTAATTGTTGAAAATTAAAGTAGTGATCATTCTGCAATTATTTCAGTAGTAAATAATGTATCATATTCCTTTTAACAAAGCACGTTGATTTTTTATTTGAAATGTTCAGAACATGTTGTTAATTTTTAAATATTAAATATTCTGTTTAAAATATTTTTCAAAAAATATTCTACCATTCTTTTTAAGCACAAAAAATGAACGAACCCAAAAAATACTTAGACTTTTACATGAATAATAACTTTTTCAGTTAATTCTTCAATCATAGCTATTTCATAGGATTTACGCAGCATTAGTTTAAAAAACTAGCCGTTCCCTCGATAGAGACCATTTTTTTTTTTAAACAAAAATGTCTTCTTTCTCATATTTCTTTAGAATCACGACATGTGAAAACGGTTTATCAATCTATTTTAATAACGATCCATGATGGGAGCATAGATGATTCCATGTTAACAACATCTATTGGTTAAGAAATGTTACGAAACCATTAAATGCACAATAAAGTAACAGATAAAAAAATAACTTGACTTCCTCTATTTGGAATTAAATCCCAAATGATAAAGGAAACAAACTGTTGCAAAACTGGGTTATCGGACAGAGCAACAAGAACTTTTTTTTTTTTTT